>CM018695.1:46981160-47195130 GCA_009363875.1 Mikania micrantha | reverse complement strand
TCACGATCTAAATTTTTCATGGTTAATTGCTGATTTAAGTGGGTTGCTACTTTTATAGCATTACAATATTACTCGAATTAAATAAAAAAAATAAGAATTGGGTTGCTATGTTATGCGGGTAACACATGGAATTTTAGTATGAAACCATTGTTGCAGTTACTAATAACCATAGTGCGTAATTATCTAAGACATGGTCTATTACAGGTGAGGAAGGTGGGCAATGGTGGCCAGAGCAATTTGCATTATGAGCCATCCTATTCCAAATACCAACGACTCACACTCGGTGCAGGTTATTCTTCCACAGAAACAGCTGGGTCGCAAATCTGACACATGTTAGTTTAACATAATAACTGAATAATTAATTGTTTGTATATAACTGGTTTTATTTGAATAGCAATAGCCGATAGCTAAAATATAATTCATGCCATGTGATTTTAAAATAAAAATAACCGTAACGACTTACATTTGTATAAAAGTAAATATTAAAATAAAATGACTTGCATTTTGCAGGTATCTCTTTTGCTGTCAAATATTCCACAATGTTGCTCCAAAAGGAAATTTATTGCCTTTGTATCTACAGAGGCAGAAAGTGATCAACCTGAAGTCGAATTAAAGCCGGGCTTGATCTATTGGTCCTGTGATGAAATCTTTTATGATGTTTATGATAGATATGAACCAGTCAATGAGCCGTCTTTGGATAATTGCTTTATTTCCACAGTGAGTTTTAGTTTTTTAATAACAAACCATTTTTCTGTAGTTATTTTTAATAATAAGTCGTAAATATTTCTTTTATGCTGAACAGAGCTATGATGCTACAACTCACTTCGAGTCAACTGTAATTGATGTGGCTAACATGTACTCAATGATAACAGGAAAGGTATGCAAGTAATGCTTTTTTTTTCTAATTTTTTTTGAGCGGCAATAGTCGATTGGTTGGCACTGTTGGACTAATCTTGTAATTATCAAATAGTCAAGGGTCAAAGTAGAAAGTTGTTTTTATTTGGTTTTGGTTTATTTTTTTATTGAGTTTAAAGTTTAGATTAGGATTGAGTTTTTAGATAAGTTTGTTATGTTTGGCAGAAGTTTAGGATTAAAAGTTTGACTTTTGTTGGGTTTTTTGTTTTATAAATAGGGGTTAGATTTTTAGGTTTTCTTGTACCAAGATTTTATTCAATAAAGTTCTGATTTTTATTGAGTTTCTTATTTCTTCTGTTCTTCTACCATTGTCGATCTTGGGAACCAAAGCAGAGGCTTCAATTGGTATCAGAGCTAGTCTCTGCCGGTTTGAGAGTCGCGAGTTCGGAGTCAAGAAGGCAGCAGCCTTTGGCTGCTGTGGTTGCTGTTGCAGCGGAAGCAGTGGGTCGAATAACAGGTGAAGATTGAAGACTTGTTCAAAACGACTACCTGTTCCAATCGAAGGGTTGATATCTGCGAAGGGTTTCAATCGAGGTTGTCTGGGAGTTGTAAAGACGTCGACTGGAGCAAACTCGACTGGGTAGGGTCGAAATCGAGTCTAGAGGCTGTGAAGGCTGATTGGGTGAAGGAATCAAGAAGATTGATCAGACCTGTGTGATTCAGGTTGGATCGATCATAAGGAAAACCTGCAATAGGTTCGAACCTGGTGTTGGCGGCTGTGGAGCTGATTGCCTGACGCAATCAAGAAATTGATCAGACCTGTGCGATTCAGGTGTGATAACGATCAAAGGGAAGAACCCGTGATAGGTTCAACTTGCTATCGAAGGCTGTGAGGCTGGATAAGTCTGATTGAAAGCTGTGAGAGCTTCGAATTAAACACAATCCTGTGTGATTCAGGAGAGGGGGAGCTGTGAGGGCTTCAATTGTGTTATATATTACCTGTGATAGGTTTGAAGAGGGTGGAGGGCTGAGATAGTCTGACATAAGCAGCTGTGATGCTGAGAAGAGATGATCGAGAGCTGTGAAGGTTTCAAGATCAGGTTCTGAGTGACCAAACCTGGTTCTGAGTGAGCCAGCGGGTAGGAAGTGATCTGCGTGATCAAAAAACAATCAAACTGGTTCTGAGTGAGCCAGCAGGAGAGGATCTGTGTGATCGAAGAAGGCTCTGAGTGAGTTGAAATTGGGTCTGTGAACAGATTCTGTGTGAATCAGGTTAGGAATATGGCTGATGCAAACCAGGGAGGTGTTGCTGGTTTGGTCCTTGTAATTTCACCCGCCATTGTCCAGCTCCTCAGCGTGGTTTTGTTATACCTGCAGATAGGAAGAAGAGGACAAACCCACCCCAAAAGAAACTTTCTTCTACTGTTATGAAGATTGATGAAGGGGAAATTATTGAGAACACGTGAGTGCTTTGAAGGGTGATGATGGCAACAAAGATTTGACAAGGGATGTGACTGGATGGGATTGTAAAGCTGAGCAAAGAACACGTGAAGAAAGTGAAAGACTGAGGCTACAGGAGCGTGAGCAATCTACTTTGAAGAGAAGAAGGGATATTACAAGATTAGGGGTGATTGTTGGACTAATCTTGTAATTATCAAATAGTCAAAGGGCCAAAGTAGAAAGTTGTTTTTATTTGGTTTTGGTTTATTTTATTTGAGTTTAAAGTTTAGATTAGGATTGAGTTTTTAGACAAGTTTTGTTATGTTTGGCAGAAGTTTAGGATTAAAAGTTTGACTTTTGTTGGGTTTTTTGTTTTATAAATAGGGGTTAGATTTTTAGGTTTTCTTGTACCAAGATTTTATTCAATAAAGTTCTGATTTTTATTGAGTTTCTTATTTCTTCTGTTCTTCTACCATTGTCGATCTTGGGAACCAAAGCAGAGGCTTCAGGCACGTCCTCAAAGGGAACTTTGTACATCAGTCACACCACCCGGGTCTCACAAAGGAGGAAACCCACCTCTGGGAAAACCCCTGCTCATCCAGGAGTAGAAAGACTCGAACCCAAAACCTCTCATAAGAGAATTCAAGGGTTACCACTAGGCTAGAAGCCATCGTTTTTCTAATTAATTTGTTTTTTCTCGTATACTTTTTTTTTCCCTGGCTTTCTCTAAACGTCACTATTGGTTCATATCTTTTCTCAAAAATTTCTTCACCGATTAGTGTTTCAATTCTAGGTGGCGAAACAGATCAGATTGGATTGCTCACTGCTTTGGTCTCTTTTTTGAATTTCATAAATATTAATGTACTCTAAAGCCATTACCCGAACAAAGCTCGATTTTTTTAAATTTAACAATTTGTATGCTTGTAACACTTGGTTTTTGCCATAGGCTCGACCTGCTTCCTTTCAACTATGTTATTAAAATTTACTTGTTTGACCTGTAACAACTAAAATAAAACCCAAATCTGTCTTTTGTTTCATAAACGGCCTCCTTTCCCAATTAGTTAGCTTCTTCTTGATAATTTCTTTTCGGGCTTCTGTAACTTCACCATAGTGTACTCCCTCTTTATATGATTCTTCTCATCAGTGTTTCAATCATAGGTGGAAAACTGGTCAGATTGGGTTGTCTTGAGTTTCTCTTTTTGGAATTTATAAATATTACTATATTGTAAAACTGTTATCAAAACAAAGCTTTGTTTTTTTCAATTAAACAACTTGGAAGATTGTAAAGACATGGCTAGAGCCATGGCTTGACCCGTTTCCTTTAAACATTGTTATTCGAGTTTATTTTTTTGACCCGTGGCAACTAAACAAAACCCAAGTTTGCCTGTTGCACACCTAGTGTCTTTTCCTAATTTATATGTTTCCGGGCTTCTCTAACTTCATAGCTGACCATTGGGCCCTCCCTTTTTAAAATACTCACGGGTATTTGTTTCAATTATAGGTTGCAAAACGTACTGATTGGATTGACCTCCTTATATTTGTCTCTTTTAAAATTTAATAAATAATTAATGTAGCATAAAACTATTATCAAAGTAGTGTTTTGATTGTTGGTATTGAACAATTAACAAGTTGTAAAGATTTGGTTATGGCCATGCTGCCATGGGCTACAGGCTACATGAAAATCGACCTGTTTTCCTCTAGTTAAGCTTTTAATGTTTACTTGACCCATTACAACTAAAATAATACCCAAATTGGCTCGTTTTTACATCAACGGGTTGAAATTGGCAGCTGGATCGTTGCTAACCCGCCTTTTCATGTAGGTTCTTGACCTGAATGTAGACCTAAGTGCTGCAAGTGCTGCTGAAGAGTAGAAAGTTGGAGAAAGTGTGTTGTTATCCTGCATCTTTTAAGCTCTGGTGGGTAAAGCTTAAGTTGAAGTTTTTTAAGGAGGTTATTTATTATACGTACTTTTGTGTAAAAAGTATAACTTGGGTGTGTTCACATCTTTGTTGGTGACAATGTCTGCACACTATTTTCTTTTTGTTTTAACGGAATTTGTTATGATAAATTTCGCGGGGACTCGATCTGAATTGGGGTGTCCAAAGTACAAATTAACTAAACAAGTGTTCGTTAACTTGGTTGGTTTTAGATTTACTAGAATTTGAATTGATAATGGGTCTTATGTAATTTTTTTTTATTTAAATATTATAATTGTAATTAGAAGAAACTGAATTGACAAGATTTAATAATTTTGTGCAAAAATTTGAACATAAAGCAAGTTCACCCATAAACTTTGAACAAGCTTTTATAAGAATAGGACCTCAAAGTTATCATGCTAATAATATATAAAGAAAATTTCGACATAATTTTACGTTGAATCGAGTCAAATAGGACAACTTAACGCATAAAACTAATACGTTGACAGAGAGTGCTTGTTTAATTTAAATTTGTGTTGCAATTGATTTATGGCAAGTCTCATTTCTTGCAATATTTGGATCTGTAATAGTCGGTAAGTCTAAAGGGTTAACGTTGTTATTGGTCTGTAAAAGTTAGAATTTTTGTTGTTTTTTGTGAAATTTTGATGCTTAAGCTTCCTAAAAAGATTTACATCTCAAAACGAATGCGTGAAAACAGGTTGAAGGTCTACCCAAAGACATATACTAGTGCATACAAGTTGTTAAATTGTATTTATTTATTTAGAGTATTGTATGATCATTGTAATTCTATACATTTTTTAATCATAGTTAGTAAAGTAATTAACTCTTAAAAAGTACAAGAGGATGAAAAAGGCCAACTCAACCTTAAAAAGTCATGCTTTAATCTAATCTAACCACATTCTAACCTCTACTTTAATCTAATCTAACCACATCAATGGTCCTTTCCTAAATTTTTATTTGATCTTTATTTGTGATATTTGGATCTTTTAGTACACTAATAGTTTAATTCTTTGTTTTAATATTTTGAAATATGGTTTTTGAGACTAAACAACATCACCATGCTCGGATGATACAAGTTTCTAAACAAAGTGATACTAAATACCAATGTGCTTAATTTTAATCGGTTAATGAGAGTGAAGATTTTGACTAAGAAAAAGTACGCTTTGATCATCACAAATAAGAATAGGTCTATAGAATGATAAAGCGTGAAGCTCTTAGAGAATATGCATGATCTACATTAATCCTACAACAATGTTTACCATATCATGGTATTCACATCCACAGCTTGAACAAGAGACCATAGGTTGCTTTTTCCAACTCCTTTAAACACATTACAATCCAAATAAATAGAAGAGTACGTGTTTTGCTATTATTTCACTCTTGGTACCTAGGTTTCATAAATTACTCATAAGGTCTTAAACCTTTAAACATTTGTAACATATACTGTACGTAGATCATAAAATTATTTCACATGTTTGACCAAATTACACTCACATAAAGCCTCTAAGGAAGTGTAGTGGCTAAAGTGAAAGAGAGACAACATAGATGTCTCAAGTTCAATTATCGTTTGGAGCAATTTTCCTTGGAGGCTACCGACACGGTTACTTGCGGCCGCGCTTTACCTGTCCCTCTCAATTAGTCGGGTATTGGGGGGGGGGGGGACCTGGGGCTTTATCGTGCAAGTGGGTTTCCAGTTCCCACATTTATCAAAAAAAAAATTTACTCTCACATAAGGAATGTATGTGTTACAAATGATTAAAATCAGGGATAATATAAGTAATTTATGAAACCCGTGACCAAGAGTAAAATAGTAGCAAACCATAGAAACTATGTTGTTAATTTACTCTAAATAGAATAACCATGCTTAAGAACATTGAGTTTTAATACATCTAGCTCAATTGCATATGATTATCCCATGTATTGAAATGCCCATTATCTATTACCACAAGTAAAAATCCACCGAGTTAAAACACCTTATTCATCATGAACAAAGTTAAAACATCTCAAGTACTTTATGAATTTTGAAGTATTTAACTTTGGCGTTTCAACTAGCTAGCATTTTTACAAGAACTTCCAACTTTGGTGTTTGAACTAAACATTTTGACTAAAACATTGAACTTTGATCATCGAGATCTCATTTATCTTAACTTTGTTTCGGATGTGGTTTACTTCATTCTCATGCTCTCACACAGTGAACGTAAACGTAAAAGTTAACATATGCATGGAAAACAGATGGAGTTGTTTAATAACATTGTGAGAAGTAGAAAAATATCAAAGGATGACCCAAGTCCGCATAAGAACCATCAACCGAATGACTAGCTAATCACATAAAGCTTTGAACTTGCGACCATACTCAGAGACAAACAAATCACCGTTTTGAAGTTAATGGGGAGAATCATGAAGTGTGTGCATCCGCTATCATGCTGATTTACAATTTTAAGGTACAATAGACTTGATGAGATGTAGTGAGACAAGAGCTTATGTCAAATGTTTTTAGTCAAAGAAGACTGATGGAGCATAATAACATTTATGATCAGTTTTTTTCCAAGACGTAAAACAAGGATTTGGGCAAAATTTCCCATCAACGGTTATTGTATCAGGAGGCACAAGAAGTGTACCATCATCAATAAAGACAGATTCGATACGATCTATCTCCCAAGATAAATACTCATTGAGCAGGTTAGGTTCCAAAAACACAAGATGATGGAAACACTTTTTTCAATTTAAGTTACATGCGCGCATGCGTAATTCGATAAATGAAAACGGATTTGGGGTCGATTACCCATATCAAATACCTTGATATGAGAGAGGAGATAATTTTTATGACTATTACGGTTCATCTCTAATTTATACATGTTTATGATAACTATTAGGGTTTTACATCAGAGTGATAATCATTGTGACATTTTTTTATCCGAGTGCTTTTACATATGAGTTTTGATATATTTTCTCTTGTATACATTCTGATATTTGGAATCATGGCGGAAGTCACAATGCACGAGTACTTTTCTTACATTGTTTATAAGTATATTTTTACTACTATTAGTTTAGTTTTGTTTCTTTTTATAAACTCAGTCATTCTACCAAAACTTTTGTTGTTTATCTCTAATCTACACACGTTTAATACGACTACACTTTAAGGTTTTACGTAGGAGTAATAATTGATATGTTTTTACATATACGTTTTGATATACATGATCGTGTCTGCGTTTTAATATTCAGAATCATAGCGGAGTTATTGCTGCAACGTGCGAAAAAAAACTAACTAGGCTAGTTCTTAAACACATGGTAAACATTTCATTTTCATCTTTAAAACATTTGCTATGCTAATGACACCAAAAGAATATTAAGTGAATGAAATTAGGACATGATATGAATAAAATATAATAAAACAGAGTCACTTTGAGGATTCCTATGAATGAGGGATGAACGTGTAAGACCCCAAACCCAAGAGGCCCTACAGTTGGTCATTGATAGTGTTGACATAGTTTAAAAGCACCGAAAGGTCTTAACAATGCAACGAAAAGTCTTAACCATAAATTTATAATCACAATTCAACAAATCCAAACAAGTTCAACTAAAATTCAAAATGTCGAAAAGGGAATGCTGCTCTTAAAACAGTATGGGTAGCTTCTGCAATCATCCAAGAGATCCCATCCTAGCATAGTTACCTGGAAATCAATCTAATATACATGCAAAAGTCAGCGTTGCTGAGTGAGTCCTAGGTTTTACTAGAATATTCATGATTAAATATTTATTAACATAAGATGCACATATAACACATAGAATCATCAATGCACAAGTCTGTGATTCATAATTGCCTAAGGGCATACCAAACATCAAGGGACTCTCTTCATCCTACACCAGGTTGCTTCTTCCTAAATGTGACACAAATGTTACTTCTTCCCTTTATGTCATTAATAGGACTTCCTTTTAGTCAAACAATCAAACTGTAGGTCACTTCTTTCCTATAGCAAGAATATGTGAAATGACCCAGCTTGTACACGGCCATAATCACATAACACATTAATTTCATAACATCATTTTCATACATTGAATCATTTATAAGGTCTCAAATAGCAACAAAAAATTGTACACGAAATAATACATTATCCAGGTAATTAATAAATATCTAAATTAATAACTTATCATTACATCATGAAATTTATATAAACTAACATATATATTAGCCCAAAACATTTAAAAGAGGTCGTCTAGAACTCACCTGGTTGCTATACTCAAATTACACAATAAAGCTAGACACAAGGAATGTAAGCGCGTGAACGATTCAAAAACCTGCACACATTCCATTCCCATATTAATACATACTTAACTATTATATGGAAACTTTGGTTAAGGTGAAAGGATCATAATTAACATTAAAAAACATTGGGGAGTCATGAAACATTAAACCTTAATGTTTGATAAAAAGTATTTTTTTAACATAACCTTTAGAAACGGTCGTGTTACTTTTGATAAAGGTTAGACGCGGCCTGTTGAGTTTATATATGTTTCATGCATGATACACATCCCTTCCCATGCAATTAATTTCAAACTAACACACTTGCATTCACTCATGCACACCAACTCAAACCCATAGTTCCTTCTCCCTTTATGTTATGTTTTGGTTCACACACAAGACAAGGTCTCGCGGTTCAATTGCAATTAAGATCGTCCTTTTGAAGATGCTTCTCATGGCGACTTATGCGAAACCCAAACAAATTTTATGTTTAGGACACATGATCTAAATCGGTCCAACAACCGCGCTCGACCACGTTTTAAAAAGAGTGTGGAAATATGTACTTGATATGAGTTTTAACGTCCGCCTTAACCTTGAACCAACTCGCAAATACACTAGAATAATTTCAATCTGTTACATCACTCTATCTGTCGCACCCCGGCCCTCCCGTCCCGAACGGGGGCGCGATGGCTGGCTGATCTTGCAGGATTGCAGTCTCCGGTCACACAACTTGCGAGACCTATATGTCTGGTTGTATACGTACATCCAATTACTTGGATAAATTAGTTTGTAAAATCAGAGTTGTGGAAGTTTAATAATATCAACATAGGTAAAGTTCATAAATTGCGGAAGCGTTAATTAACAGTTTTTAAAACAACATTAAGTTTAATGTTTGCGGAAGCGATTAAAGATGTTTAATATTACATTACATATCAAAATGATAATAAATGTTTAGTAGTCTAAGACACATAAGTAGATGCATGGACTCCATCCTAGCATCCTAGGTTCCTTGTGCACGTGCCTTAGTTACCTGAGAAAACATGCGAGTTATAGGGTCAACACACAGGTTGGTGAGAGCACATGTTTTATATCAGCAGTAAACATCAAAATGTTTAAAGTAAATGTATGCAGGTCTACTTTTCAATACAATGCGATATCCATTGATAGCTAGTCAATATGTTTTATACCATATGCGGGTTCGCAACCGAAGCTAACATGCTGCCTCCCGCCATATCCATCCAAGACATGGCAAATGTTGTTTGGTCAATTATGCACTGTTCCGACCTCCAGTCGGGGTGGCCATACGGCTCGCAACAGTGGGGATTGTCAGGCCCAAATAGTACTATTCAGAATTACCACGCTAAGCGCAACGCGCTACTAACGGTTCGAGGTGTGTTTAATGAGGACTTATCAGTTTTTGTGGACGATTGCCACACATATGCGTATACGATATTAGCATGTGCAAAAGAAACCAAAAGTGTGTATGTTGTTCAAAAATAGTTGTATGCAATGTTTTCTCCCCCAAAGGTAGAAAATGTAAAAAGGGGCCGTGAACTCACTTGTTACAACAGTCCCGGTGAATGTGTTCGCGTCTGCGAATGCTAGCAATCCTGCTAGCAGGCACCTATAACCATATAGGTGTGAGTATGTGTTTTGTGGTGTGTTGTATCCCATACAACTCCAAGTATCGGTGTGCTCAACCGAGTGCGTGTGTTAACTAGTGGGACTCGACGAATCGTTGGTGACACGACTGTTGTGTTTATGTGCCTTAATGCACATAAGACACCAAAATGCATCCTATGACTCTAATCGCATAAGTTACCATTTTTAGAACGTTTCCAATTTAGGAAAGTGTGGTTATGAAATCCCATTTCATAAAGTTAATACTTCTAATATGTTTATAAAACACGTTTAAGCCCTTAAAACATATCGTTTGCGAATAAATCACCATTTATGCCGTTTTGTCTAAATAAAGTTTCCTAAAATAGTAAGTTTATGCAAAACCATGCTTTTGACAAAACCAAATATCTCAATGTGTTTCTAAACACTCCAATATACATTTAACAACATCTAGACATGTCTAACATGTCTAGATTATCACAATTCCAAGGCTTGCACATAAAAGTTTCCTTTTATGGCAAGTTTGCCCAAATCATCATCAAATCAAACTTAAGTTAACCAAAACTCAAATCTAACATTTCTATACACTAAAATCAGTAAATCTACAACAACTACACATCAAATCACCAACAAATTTGTGCACCATAACCGTATGGAGTTGCATGTGGGTTTTTAACCCTTGCATGTACGATCTAACACTATGTAAGCGTTTAAAACTACCTTAGAGCTACAAATCCCTGCTAAAACAACTTCTAATGATGGCAAACTACTGGCTTGATGGTCGTTTCGAGATTCTTGACGGTTCTCGACACTCTTCTTGATCTCCAAAGGCTTCCAACACCAAGGAATAGCTTCCTAAGTGATTCCAGGGAGTTTAGATGTTGATTACAGAGGGTTTGGGTCGATTTATAGAGGAGAAGCTCGTTGATGATGAGAGAAAACCGAACAAATGAGCTGGGTTGGGTTTTTATAAAAATTTCGATCTGCATGGCCTTCGCGTACCGCGAAGGCCGATCAAAATTTCTCATCGCGTACCGCGATGGGATTCGGGAGTCTCGACTCCCGTTTTGCTTCGCGTACCACGAAGCCTTTCGCGATGAGGTTGCAGGTCGAATTTCATATTTTTCGATTACAATGATTCGTTTTCGCTCGTACTCGGTTTCTAACGTTTATCCTAAACATCTAATGCATGTTTAACACATAATCATATAATGACACATAGGTTTGATTGATCACCAATGTTTCGTGAGACTCGTGTGTGTGTTTCGATAATTCCTCGAATTATCTTCGATTGTTTGTGCTCGTGTCTAACGAAGTGTTTGCACGCTTGATTAATCCTAATCAACGTGTGATGCACAATTCAATAATTCCTGAATTATTGTTTTGTGTTAGTGTTGTGTTTGCCACACTTGGTTTCCAAAACCAATGTGCAATGTACGATTCGATAGTTCCTCGAACTATCGTTTCGTAATCGTTTGTGTTCAACTCATCTAATTAAACATAATTAAATGAAATGCAACAAGTATGAATGTGAAATGTAAAGAATGTAAGAGTTGCAATTTACCTGAAATTGCCGGGTGTCACACTATCCCGGCGACATGTCGTTGCCACAGGCTATCCTGACGACATGTCGTCGTCCTCAGTTTCGTCGCTATAAGTTCGACGCTATACATAAATTTAGACGTTGGTGTAGATTCTTTGTGCCGACGAAAATCTATCCCGAAAAGTCGTCGTGATTAGTATTTTAAATCTTTTATAATAAACTAATTTTTTTAAAAAAGGTCTCTCGCGACGACATGTTGTTGGGAAAGATAAAATTTGGTTTTAAGAATAAATTAATTAATAATAAAATATTTTTGAAATTCGCTCTTTGCCGATGACATGTTGTCAGCAAAAGTCAACCTTAAAAAAATTTCACCTAATTTTTGTTTTTTCCAGTTTTTCACAGCAAAAACCTGTTACAGATTTACATATAACCTGTTGTATTACATGAATGCATACTAAAAACCTAACAAAACACAAAATACAAATAATCTAACAAAACACAGATACAAATCACCCAACAATGTTTACAAAGTGTCAAATAAATCCGAACCGCTATATAATCGAGTTAAATTTTCATAATATGTTACTTAATGTTTCAAAGTACACTAATAATACATACAAATATACAACTATACATACATACTTACAAAGAACATGTACATACATATATACAAATATATTCATAGTATATATACATACACATGCAAATATATACATATAGCATGGGTTCACGGTTATCTCACGTGCTAATCCTTCTACTTGGTTCACGATTATCGCACGTGAGGAGGAGAAATTCGGAATTGCTGTGTTTTACAGATAGCATGGGGAAGAAGTATGTTTAAGGTTATGGAACTAATTCCATATTTATATAAAGCCCCTTTCAAATTCAATTTATATTTTTAAGAAGCTCAAATTATAAATTCAAGGCTCATTTCTCACTTATATATATATATATATATATATATATATGTATGGAAGGGATCATATAATAACCTAGTGTAATTGAGGTAATCCATAAACCCTACCTCAACCCTTGATATTATATAAAATATATTGGAATCCAAATTAATGGTGAAGATTAGGTTAGGGACAAAATTGTAAAAGTACATTATCTTTCTCTCTCTTTCTTAGTCACTTTCAAAATTTTGAAGTCAAACATACATCAAATACATATCATTTCCCACTGTTCTTTGTTTCATAGAAATCTAGAGAGACAGAGCGAGAGATTCGAAGGGGGTAACAACACAGTGATCCGAAGATCTTCGGCAACCGACGGTGGCACGATGATCCCACCCTTCTCTAGCGACGATTAGGGTTTTGGTTGGTGATTCGACCCTCTCCTATGAGAACCATGATGACGATGGTGGTGTGGTTGTGTCTCGGTGATACACACAAACGACCAACAATGGCTTCTACTGCCACCATGCTACCGTGATTTCTCGCCGCCAGAGTCACCATCTATTGTAATGTTGATGAAATCCCTCAATAATGGCTTCATCTTCTCTAGGGTTTCTAAGAGCATATCTGATGGATCCATCATTTGCAACTGATGATGTATTGTTCGCGAATTACAAGCCTACAACAACTTTCTTCTTCGCTAGTCATGTAAGATTTGTGTATTGAAAGGAATTTTTTAGTTAGGGTGTTCAATTAGAACATATTTACAGAAAATTGTTAAAACCCCCAAAATAATGGTGAAAACAACAATGGTATGTCTTTTATTATCATTAAATACGTTGGTTTTATATCATTGTATACATGTTTTCTTATCATGTAATCAATGACATTTTGAATTTTGAGATGCTTTTTAAGATGCTCTTGTTGTGAGGATTTTTTTTTTTGTAATTTCACCAGATGTACTTACATGTTTTGATTGATGAGAGATTTATTTACAAATCTTTCATATTCAAATGGGATTGCTTTTGTGTTAATCTTTGATGAAGAAGCATGTTTGACCAGATGTACTTCAATTTGTTCGGGTACTTTAACTAAAAAGAAATCTAGATCTGTTTTTTAAGCAAATTACCTTAATGTAATAGATGATTAAGGTGATGTAACTATTTTTTACATTGATATAAATAGTAATGTAATTAGTTTTTGAAGCAATTTATTTAATAAACGCATACATTACATCAATGTAATACTTGAATTCACCAATGTATGTATTAAATTTAAGTTATTTTTTGAATTTTCTGAAATCTTAATGAAAGGTGTTTTACATTTACTATAGTATTAGTGTAATCTTTTTATCCTTACATCAATGTAACACGTCATTTTAGCAATCTAATAACGAACATTAAGATGAAAACTATGTAATATTGGTGTAATATTTTATCCTTACATCAATCTAATAACTAATGAAAACCAGATTGTTTTGTTAAACTAGATTGTTCGTTACATTGATGTAACTATGAATATTTGGAGAAATTATTAGTTTTTGACAAAATTATAATAGAATTAAAGAGAAAAATATGAGAAATTTAATGGTGTAATTTTTATAAAAAAATAAATATGTATAAAAAAGTTATAAATGTTCAAAAAACAAGGGGGTAACTTTTTAAAAAATAAATGAAAAGGTAAGTTGTAGGTAAAATGTCAAAAATGTCCTTTTCATTTAAAAAAAGATGAAGACACTTGGCATGATGTTATTCACCTTGATTTTTTTCTAACCATTAGATTAGAGTTATTGAGTTCACTCAATTATGGTGGGTTACCAATTGATCCTTACTGTAATGAAATGATTGAGGAATGATTGATCTCCCCATATGCAGGAGATATGAATATATATACAAATAAGTTACATCAAGGTATATAAAGAACGCATAAATTACAAAATAGATACAAAGTTATGATAACATGCTAATATCCCCCCACAAGTGTGACGGTGATGGCCCAAGATGAAGGAGCCTGCGAAAAAACTCAAACTCAGATTGAGGGAGACTCTTTGTAAAAATATCCGTCACCTGAAGCTTGGTAGAGATAAACTAGGTGTGAAGTTTCCTGGATGTAACAAGCTCACGAATGAAATGATAATCGAGATCAATGTGTTTGGCACGCTTATGAGAGACCGGATTTTGAGTCAGAAACAAAGCACTGTGATTATCACACAGAACTGTTGGACTGTTAGGAGGTAATGCATAAAGCTCCTGAAGAAGATGAGTGATCAAGATGATTTCAGCAGCTGTGTTTGCCATGGTACGATATTCGGATTCATAACTCGAGTGAGAGACGGTGGGTTGTTTCTTGGCACTCCATGAAACTAAATTACCACCTAAGAAGATGGAATAAACATAAGTAGATCGTCTAGTCTCAAGACATCGGGCCCAATCAGAATCTGAAAACCTGAGTAATGTTGTCTTGGATGGTTTGCTAAAGTGAAGCCCGTAGGTCATAGTGCCTTTGATGTACCATAGGATGCGCTTTATCTCCTGATAATGGCAGGTAGTGGGTGATTGTAGAAACTGCCTGACTTGATTCACTGCATAGGTAATATCAGGGCAAGTAATAGTTAAATATTGAAGGTGCTCTGACTATCTACCGATATTGAGTTGGGTCCGAATGTGGAACACCATCAGAGGTGAATGAAATGTTGGTTGCAAGAGGCGTATGGGCCGGTTTGGCATGCAACATCCTAGCAGGTTCTAGAATTTCCTTGGTATATTTCGATTGATTTAGAAAGAGACCATCTTTAGTGTGTGTCACCTTAAGTCCAAGGAAATAGTTAAGGTAACCCAGGTTCTTAGTTGCAAATTCCAAATTCAACCGGGTGGTGAGGCGTTGAATGACATCTTCATTGTTACCTGTTAAAATCATATCATCAACATACACAAGGAGATACATGATAACATCATCATGTTTGAAGACAAAGAGAGAAGTGTCCGCTTTACTACAAGAAAAACCATTTGTTGTTAAAAATGTACTTAAGCGTTGAAACCATGCCCGAGGAGCTTGCTTGAGACCGTATAACACCTTGTTCAAACGGAAAACATTAGTTGGAAACTTAGGATTAACGAAGCCCGGGGGTTGTTCTATGTATACACATTCATTTAGATGGCCATGCAAGAACGCATTATTAACGTCCAATTGATGCAACTTCCAATTGTTCATGACAGCCAAGGATAAAACAATACGAACAGTTGATGCTTTCACAACCGAGTTAAAAGTATGAGAGTAATCAATGCCGGGAACTTGACAAAAACCTTGAGAACCGAGACGTGCCTTGTACCGTTTAATTGAGCCATCAGACTTATATTTTGTGCGATAGAGCCATTTGGAACCAACAATTTTTCGGTCATGGGGGCGTGGAACTAAGGTCTAGGTGTTGTTTTTGTGAAGAGCCTGAAGTTCATGCAACATAGCAGTAACCCATTTGGGGTCCTTTGATGCAGTTTTAAAAGATGTAGGATCAGTGGTGGTAAGGAGGGCATGGTGAAAAGTATTATGGGTAAGGAGGGAGAGGTCAGCCATGTGACAGGGTTTAAAAATCCCTGCCTTTGCATGGGTGGTCATGGGGTGCGTGGAAATGGAGGTTGATGGTGGAGCAGAAGTGGGCATAGGGATAGGGATCGGTTGAGGCTCAAGTGGGTCATCCAAATGTGTAGATGAGGTAGGTTCAGGGTCCTGAATAGGGTCGGTAATGAGAGGGGTAGAAGGTTGAGGTTGTGGCATGGGAGTGGGAAAAATGGTGGGATTGGGATTTAGAGGTGGGCATAGATGACAAGGCTGTAAAGGTGTGGTATGGTTAGTAGACGAGGAATGGAGAAGGGAAGAAGAGGAGACAATGAGAGTTGAGATATAATCATTAAAGGTGGTGATTGGAAGAGTATTTAGATCAGTAGGTGATAAGGAATTTTTGTATGGAAAAGAAGACTCATCAAAGCGCGCATGGCGTGTAATGAAGATGTGGGAAGTGTCCGGTTCAAGAAACCTAAAGCCTTTATGTTTAGGACTGTAACCGATAAAGATGCATGGTAAGCTTCTAGGAGCAAGCTTGTGAGGAGAATAATCCCGTAAGTATGGGAAGACCCGACATCCAAAACTCCGAAATAAACTATAATCGGGTGTTTTAGAGTATAGTATTTCAAAAGGAGATTTTTGTCCAAGAGTGGGAGTGGGGAGTCTGTTAATGATGTATATGGAAGTGGAGAATGCATCTACCTAATACGTGGGAGGTAGATTGGAATGAAACAACATAGTGAGGCCGATCTTGACAATGTGTTGATGCTTGCGTTCGGCCCTTCCATTTTGTTACGGGGTGTATGGACATGATATGGGATGAAATGTACCATTTTCAGCTAACAAATTTGACACATTTTTATTTACAAATTCAGTTCCTCCATCACTTTGGAAGGTTTTTATTTTTCGATTAAATTATCTCTGAACAAAAGCCACAAAGATGATTAATATGTTAAAAAACTTAGATTTGGCACGCAGGGGATAAAGCCAACTAAACTGTGAGTGATCATCAAGAAAGATCACATAATATCTAAAGTTATCATTTGACATAATTGGCGACGATCCCCATAAATCACCATGGATGAGATCTAGGGGTTGCAATGCGCGATTTGTGTTAAGAGCAAATGGCAACCGGGTTGCTTTAGCTAATTGGAAAGGTTCACAAATAGAGGGACTGGGCAAAATAGCAGTTAAAGATAGCAAGCCAAGTTTATTTAGATTTTTAATAACATCGAATGAGACATGCCCCAAATGATTATTGTTGGAATATGTTAAAGTTTTGACGTTTCAAGTTGTTTAGTTAATAGGTTCTCGAATTCTTGGGGGTTCTTGAAATGGTTTGGTCTTAGTCTTGGTGGGCTGAGAGGCCTAAGTCTTGTATGGGTGGTATATAAACCCTTTTCTAAGTCATAATTAGGGTTAGAGCTTATTTGATAAATTTTCTCTCTGTTCTTGGGGACGTCGATCTTTGTACTAGTCGGCTCTATTGAAGCAAAGTGCATTTGAATTAGATATTTTGCATTGTTTTTCATCTTGATCTTTGTTATTGTCTCTCTTGCACACACGTGACACCATTCCGTACTCTCACGTGTGTTGTTTCAATCGATATCGGTTTTAGATCCTTCACTGGGACTAACAATTGGCATCAGAGCCTCAAGAACCAGTTTTGTGGCTCATAGTAGTATCGATATTGCTAGAGAAAGAAAATTCTTTTTGGTGGTGTTCATAGTGTTTTTGACTTATTTTTTTAATAAATGGTGTTTTAATTTGTGGAAGAGTCTTTCTCGAGTTGATTTTAGTGTTAATCAGATCTGTTTAAATATCTATGAGATTGACAAGGTCAGCTTTTAGATTTTGAACTCTCGGCATTTTAGGAACTGATCCTTCTCGAGTTGTGTCAAAGAGTTCGAGAATACATTATTTAAAAAACTCGAGTTGTGTGTTCTTGTTTTTTTTTTCTCGAATTGGCATTCTCGAATCTGTTCTTCTTGAGTTTGGTTTTCGAAAAACAGAGATTCTCGAATTGAATTGCTTCTCGAATTAGTTTGTTGTTCTCGAATTCGATTGTTGTTCTTGAACTCAGTTTGTTTTCTCGAAATTTCTTCTGTTTTATCTTGGTTCTCGAATTCTCATTTGTTGCTACTTGGTTCTCGAATTGAACTTTTGGTTCTCGACTTATTATTATTTGTCTTATCAATTAGTTCTATTTTGTTGTCAAATGGTTTCCTCTAGTATACTGGCTGCTGCCTTGTCCGGTAAGCAAAATGATCTTGATGCCACAATGGGTACCACTACCCATATCCCTAGACTTTCGTCCGCTGCTGCTTTTCCTGAATGGAAATTTCGATTTGAAAAGCATATAAGGACTAAAGGACCAAGACTATGGAGGGTGATTTTAAGAGGCAAACGAAAGATAACTTATAAAGACATTGAAGGAAATGAGTTGATCAAGGATCCTAAACACATACTAAAGAGGATTTTCAGATAATAGAGGAAGATGAGCAGGCACATGGTTACATCACTCAAGGTCTTACTCCTGAGATCTCCCAATGCTTTAGGGAAATGACTGATGCAAGAGAGCTTTGGAGGGCTCTTATTGATATATATGAAGGTAATACTGAGATGAAGGAGTCCCAAAAAGAAATGTTAAACAATAAATTTAACACCTTCAACTACATAGTCAGGGAACGTCTGGATGATCAGATCAGAGATTTGTCACATTGATCACAGAGTTGCGTACAGAAAAAATTGACAATCAAGCAGGTGTAATCAACAAAAAGCTTCAGAATGCTCTACCTAGGAACTGGGACATGAATGTTGGTATCATCAAATCAACCAAGAATCTGGATAATCTATCATTGACTGAGATGGTGTCCGTTATCAAGTCCTATGAAATGAATGATCTGTAGAGAGCCCTGAATCATACAAACAGTTATAATGCTACGGGCATTAGCAGTGTCAACAGTGCTTTTAACTCTCAGCCAACACCTGCATATCCTGTTCACAAAGTTGCTTTGCCCTGTGTTTCCTCTGTTTCGTCTGGCAAGTCTGTTTTGTCATCTACTGTCGGATCATCTGTTCCTGTTCTTCAAGACTCTGGAGCTAATTCAGGAAGTTCATCTTCATCAATTGCAGTACAACCTACCACACACACTAAGGAAGTTCTAGATAACATTGCCTTAGTTGCAAGATTTCTTAAATGCTCAAGTGCTTTGGGATCTGGTGATCTGTTGCCACCATTTGCTATGGTGGGCCCTGAACTTGAAAAAATTCATCCTGAAGATATGGAAGAGATGGATATCACTTGGCACATTGCTAATGCTATTTTAAGAGCAAAGAACTTCACAAAAGCAACATGAAGAAATCCATAAGGTCAGTCTGACATAAGCAAGGTGAAGTTTACTAAAGACAAACTTAGATGCTTCAACTGTCATGAGCCCAGTCATTATGCTCGGGAACGTACTAAGCCAAAGAAAAACCCAGATAATTCTGAGCGTAATCTGATTCTAGCAAGTGGGGCTACAAGTGGTGATTACAAGGTGTTGATTCTAAAGCACTAGTGGTGATGCAAGAAAATGCTTTTGGATGGGATGATCAGATCAAAGCTCTAAGCATTTTTGAGGAATCTACAGTTCCATTGATGGCCGATTCTGTTCATAATCATTAGGAGCATGCTTTCATGGCACACCTTCCTGTAGATGCTGATGTAAGTACATTTTAATGCACATAAGCATGCATTGATATAGTAACTATGTACAGAGTTCACAATACTAATCTCTTACTTGATATGTCACGAATTGAGCAAGAAAACCTAAAATTAAAAAGGGAAAATAAACATTTAATTGAAAAGGTTGAAGCACAAAATATTGACATCACTGTTTTAAAAAGAGATTTGAGCAATGCGAAGTGTGCCATTAAATCTTCTATACCCATACTTGATAATGCTAAATCTGAAGCAGAACAATACAAAAACAAATTTGAAAACTATGAATTGAAGTTTAAACAATTTGATGTATCATCTGTAGTGGTAGAAGATACGATTCAAAAACAAATGAAATGGAAAGAAACTAAGGGAGTGGGGTGTGTGAATCGTTACATGAGGGGTTGGTTAAACCAAGATTTGGGTAAATGCAAAAGGTCAGAAATTTGGGTTAAATTCTAAAGAAGTGACTCCTTTGATTGTGATCAGTGCAAAGGGCCACGTTTTTGTAAACAACGCTCCACCATTGAGTAACAGTTTTGTCTACACTCCCATAACAGAAGAAGTGGTTGCTAGGTCTGCCACTTTGAAATATGGTAGACAGGAAAACACGTCTGTTTCGACTTCACGTTCAGTGAAAACACCTGAACCTGAAGTCCATGTAACATCTTCTAACATGTATGATTCTTGCGCAGATCAAGTAATAGTGGAATACTGGGTTGAAGAGGATGATGAATCGGTTGCTGCTATAAATTTTAACAATCCATCTTCAAAAACGATTTCTGATGACAATTTTGTTTCAAAACCTTTGGATTTTTCTGTTTTCAAAAACTCAGTTCCTTTTATTCCTTTTGCTTTAAGTACTGATAATGCTGGTTTGAATGCTTTTAATTTTGATTGCACTTGTTCAACTATGTCTGATTGGGATTTCATTAATACGTTGAGTGTAGTAGTACTAGTACAAATGTTGTCTCAAATTATGGTGATGATTTGCAAAATGACATTAAACTTCATAAAACTGATACATCTATTGAAAATCCTAAGGTTGGTAGATATGTGCCACCCAAACCTAAAACATAAATTAAAGCTCCATCTTCGAGCTCGTTTCAAAATCATAATAAAAGGGGTGTCAAGCATGATTTTGCTATGAAGCAACGGGATCATCGTAGTGCTAAACAATTAGTGAAACGTCAAACATGCTTTCACTGTGGAGTTCCTGGACACATTGCACGAAATTGAAAAGATAACTCATATGCTTCTTTCACAAGGACCAATCAAAAGGTTGCGTTACGAAATTAGAAATAGTCTAAGTCAATGAAGATGCATAAATCTAAGACTATAACTAAATCTCATTTCAAAATGAGGCCCTCTGATGGTAATTGGAGTAAAGTGAATCATCAAACCAAACCAAAGGTTGCATGGGAAAAATCTCATATTTGAAAACCCCACAAATTACAAAAATTCACATCTTCACCCCAATCATCCATTAAACATGCTAAGTTCAAATTACCTTCGCTTGATGTTGCTACATCCACATATTGTTTTGGACAACCCAGAAGCAAGATGGTCTGTGTTCCAAAAAACTAATTAATCTTGTAATGTGTGCAGGAACGACTATGGAGGAATATCCTCAAACTTTGGTATGTGGATAGTGGCTGTTCCAGGCACAAGTCAGGAGACATCTCCCAGCTTACAAACCTTGAGCATTATGATGGGGGAGATGTGATTTTTGCTAGAGGTAGTAGAGGAAAGATCATTCAACGGGGAACGGTATCAAATGGAGCTTTAAATCTAGAAAATGTCAATTATGTTCCTGAACTCAAGCAAAGAGTGTCTCATTCTCAAACCTGGCATCATCATTCCTGAAGACTGAATTCTAATCAAAGCTCAACGAAGACAAGATGCGTATTTCCTTGTCACACCCCCACCCCTCGTCACCTCATGTATGATGTCACTGAAACGGTTGCGGAAGCACAGTGGTGATGTCTCCGAGGTGAGGGGTGACTTACTTGATCCGATATCACAAGCACACAGATTAACTTAAAATAATTGCATTACAGGGTTTCGTTATTACAATTTACATTACAACATGCATTCTTCCCGAAGTCACGGTCTACCTGCAAAAAGGTTTGATTCGAAAACGTCAGCACAAAGCTGGTGAGTTCATACAGTTCAAGTTTCACAATATGATATGATATGATATGTAATATAAGTTCACAAAATGTTCAGTTCAAGATAACCATGGGACCCGTATCTAGTTCCTTTCTGACGATATTGTTCTACAAGATACTACCCGTCGGTACATATCTTAATGCCTCATTATCTTAATGTCTATCACACCATTAAGAAGTTTTGGAAACAGGAAACAAACATTCACACAAGGGGAGATGCAATCCTCCCAGCAAATGGGTGGTCAGCCAATAGTACTATCAATGTTTCCCCGTTCGGCCCCACATGGGTTCACTAGATACAGTTCAGAAATGAGGACTTAAGTTCTGTAATTGTGTTCTGTTCTCAGGGCAATAATCCCATGAAATCCACAAGTTCCAACCCATCACATGCAATCACACAGATAACAGTGATACATATCATATAGTTTTGAAAAGTTTTACAGCGCTACCCCGATATTTATAAAAGATTAAAAAGAAAAGGGGTTGTACGAAACTCACCTGGTAGTATAGATGTAGCAGAATATCTCAAAACTGATAATAGAGAAGTGATTGTGCATTTATTTATATTTAATAAGTTATTTATGTTCTAGTTTACTGATTAGATCTTTCTGAACGTTCAATGTCAAAGACATTGACTTAAAAGTCATCAAACTGATATTAGTTATGTAATTAGTTAATTTAATGTTATATCATACAATGTATGATAATGTAGGAACCTACATTGCATTAGATTCCTAATACAAAGTTGATGACACTCTTGATTAATCAGAATAATCTTAGATTAACCAAATAGTTAATGTTGTTGATTATGATACTGTAACAGTTTCTAGATAATTTAATGGCTTAGGAATGATCAATCCTTGTTATTGATTACCCAAATATCATGAAATATCACAATGTAGTATCATAAGAGGTATAATAACCAAGTTTAACATACTAATCTGACTGTTATCGTAAACATCAGATAATCGTTCCAATGAGTATGTTAATGATTGTGATTAGTTTGAAACACTTGGATTTAACCTTGCATTTCAAGGATTAACCCAACTAATCACCTACATTGTTATAATCAAATGGATTAAATCATTATAATCATGGGTATGGTTTCATGCAAACCGGGCATTACAACGGATCAAAACAAGGATTTAACCGTTAGAATTTCGTGTTCTTTGTTTATAATCAATCCTAGCCATCATCTAGGCAATAATCAACAATCCTAACTATCTCATTACGTTCAAAATCAAGATCTAATCAATCAAAATCAAACCAGAAGGTTTAAATGGATCATTACCTAATCGGACGGATAAAACAACGATCAGAACTTGTATACACGTTTTCTGGCTTCAAAGATGCGATCAGGTGGCTTCAAGATGGTGTTTTGATGGTGTATGTGTGTGTATTTTCGTCTGGGAACGGAGCAGAAGCGAGAAGAAGAAATAATTCTTCTTGCATGAAATCTGATGAAATAGATCAGATCATTGCACCGCCACACTCGTCGCGTACCGCGACAAGATGCCCAAAAAGTCTTCGCGTACCGCGAAGAAATCCGGAGATCTCAGATTTCTTTCCTGCATCGCGTACCGCGGAGGAAGTTCAACTCCTCCATCGCGTACCGCGACGAGGCCAGAATTCCAATACTTAGAAATTTTTCTTCGTTTTTCGATTCCGAGCAATCCAGGACTCCGTTTTGTGCACGGTTTTCACCCACGTTCATCATTTCTCATCTACTATCATTCTGTAACAATTACAAGTATTAAAACAACATGGGTTTCTAGAATGATCAAATGTACCCACGTCATTGATGACGTAATTCTCGTGTACAACTGTCACATTCCTGGATATGAATCAACAACCATATGAGGAAGTTGCATGTCTATTCTTGAGAATCAACAACCATATGAGGAAGTTGCATGTCTATTCTCGAAACTATCTGAACAAAATGCTATGCTTTGGCATCGTCGTCTAGGTCATGCAAATATCAAGAATCTGAATCGAATTGCAAAGGAGAACATTGTTCGAAATCTTCCAATCAAAGACTTCATGATGATTGAGAAGTGTGTCGCATGTGCCAAAGGGAAGCATCACCGAAAGCCTCACAAGCCAAAAATCTTCAGTTCCATTGACTCTCTTCTGCAGCTTCTTCATATGGATTTATTCGGTCCAGTGTACGTGCTCAGTATTAATCGTGCATCATACTGCTTGGTCATTACATATGATTATTCACGTTTCACTTGGGTGTTCTTTCTGTCAAATAAAAGTGAGACAACAGACTTATTGAAGAAATTCATCATTCTCATTGAAAATCAGTCTAATGATATATTCTAGGAGATTCGATGCGACAATGGCACAGAGTTTAAGAATGAAGAACCAAATGTTTTCTGTGCAGAAAAAGGAATTGCTAAGCAGTATAGTGACGCCTAAACACTGCAACAAAATGGTGTTGCTGAACTGAGAAACATATTATTGATTGAAGCTGCACGTACTATGCTGATTGATTCAAATTTGCCAACATTCTTCTGGGCAGAAGCCATTAATACTGCTTGCTATGTTCAAAATCGAGTTTTGCTGAACAAATGACATATGATGACTCCATATGAAATTCTCTACAAACACAAACCATCTGTTAAGCATTTCAAAATCTTTCGATGTCCTTGTACATTACTACACCTGGACGCAATCCCAAAGTGCAATGCTCGAGCAGATGACTGTTATTTTGTAGGCTATGCTAGTAAAACAACATATCGTGTCTACAACAAAATCACCAAGCAAATTGTGGAGTCCTATGATGTTCATTGGCTTGAAGAGAATGCAACTGACGCTCGAGTTGTACCAGATTGGTTGTTTGACTACTCGACCTTGTTCAAATCCTTCAACATTCCAGCTGATGTTCCTTTCATTGATTCAAAGATTTCCACTGTTACATTGGACACCGATGGGTCAGATTATGTATGTAACACTTCTTGGACTGTTAACCTCCTGCTCAAAAACCTACAATACAACAGCTCGATAAAGGCAAAGAGATTCAGTCTGACACATCTATTGTCTCCGTTCCTGATCAACATCAGTCAATTTTTGAGGCCACCCACATCTTTTCCAAACCAATTGAAGCTGAATATACTGCTAGTTCTTCTAATTCTGATTCTAATGCTGAACCAGACAATGTAGTTGTTCCATCCGCAAATGTATCAGATCCACCAAATGCTATCTATCCTTCTCAAAATGGTGTTCCCACCCGCATTCAAAGAGATCATCCCATTGAAAATGTTATTGGCTCATTTGACACGGGAGTTCAGACACGGAGTCAGTCTGGTGCTATTAATAACTGTTTGTATTCTTGCTTATCTCCCAGATAGAACCTAAGAATATTTATATGGCTCTTTAAGAACCTAGTTGGGTTGAAGCCATGCATGATGAGTTGAATCAGTTTGATTGATTAAAGGTGTGGGAACTTGTTCCTCTACCTGATGGCAAAAAGGCTCTCGGTACACGTTGGATATTTCGCAACAAGCAAGATGACAGTGGTGTAATTGTCAGAAATAAAGCTCAGCTTGTTGTTCAAGGTTTTCTTCAGGTTGAAGGACTTGACTACGATGAAGTCTATGCTCCAGTTTCTCGATTGGAAGCCATTCGTTTGTTCCTGGCATATGCGTCATACATGGGATTTACTGTGTATCTAATGGACGTCAAAACTTCTTTTCTCTATGGTAAGGTGAAGGAAGAGATATAAGTTAGTCAACCTCCTAGTTTTGTTGACTCAGATCATCTAGAGCATGTTTACAAGCTTGATAAATCTTTATATGGGCTTCATCAGTGTCACACCCTGACCGACGACGGGATACGTCGGGGCGCGATTGTGAATGTTCATAACTCATGGTGCTATTAGTAAGTTTCGATATTTAAACATTCCTTTTAAAATTAACATAAATGTCATTTAGCATAATCATTCAATTACATACAAACTATACATTACATCACAAATTCTTTATAATAACTTGATTAAAATTAAACTAGGTCTCATGATTCCTAAATGATCCTCATCCATAGCTTAAACCTGTTACACATGTAAAATAGAGTTTTGATCAACTATTTGCATAGTTGGTGAGTATCACATACATTTGATATAGATATATATAGAAGATGCAAACATAAATCTAACTAGCATGTATTAAAAGTATGAATAATAACAAGTTTGATAAGCATGAATGAATAATCCCAATGCTTGTGTCCAAACAAGTATTCATACAAATGAATTAACATTTGTATTTCTACAAGTTTGCTAAATGTACTTTTCACCCTTTTAAGACAATGACAAAAGTCAATGCGAATATGATATCTAACACATATTAGGTTACTTAGTAATAATGCTTGCTTGACTGACAATAAGAAATAATCACAAGTATCACACATAACAATTAACACAATGACTATCTAGATTCAAATCTTGCATCATGTTTGAATAATTTCTAAGATTTAAGTATGTTTGATACAAACATGTGTAACATCCCAAAAGATTACAAAATGTAAAAGAGGGAAGATGTAATAAACTCACAGTTTGTTTGATTGTTTCCAAGATTGCTTCAGTATGTTCTTATGAATCCACAAATGACAATCCACCTATGTTTGTATGAATAAGATTTAGATTTGATATGTTTATTAACCTATTATTTGTCTTAAATTAATAAAGAATGATCATGTGAATTACTTGTAATTGCTATATTATGATTTGATATTTTCTTCAGAAGTTTGTAATAAAGACTCGCATACTTTATAAATTTGAAATAAAATGTATTTATAGATTATTATAAACCCAAAGTTTTTTTTTTAAAGAAAATGTATTCAAAGTTTATGTTAAATCAAAGTTCAAAATATGTATGCAAATAATATTGTCCAGAACAAAATATAATAAATCTATAAAGGATTATTTTCTAATAAATCAATTAGAAGATAATATTTTTATAATACAAAACATTTATAAAATGATTATTTGAATTAAAGATTACAATATAATATAAGATTATAAAGTTATCAAAAATGTTTGTAATTATAAGTTTATAAAATAATATAACTATAAAAAAACAACTCTTTGTATAAAAGAAATAGAATCGAAAAGTATATAACTTATTTATTTTTTTATATTATATGATTTTAAATATATACATCATATATAATCAATAAAAGAATAATAAAATAAAAAAAATTCTGAAATATGTTACTATCAAACAAAATGTATAGAAATGGATTTATGATTTTTCAGAAATTTTATAAATTTTTATTGAATCAAAAACAAGTAAAATAATGGCTAAAAATGATAAAAATCGGTTTAGGCGCCCTGGACAGAATTCGAACTCCCGACCTCCTCTCCCGGTCAACAATAGTTTTAACCACTGGGCTAGAAGGCCTTTCACGAAAACTGATTGGGTTTGTTAATCTATAATCCTTAATCCCATAGCATACCAAATCGTATGAACCCTAGGTTCTGATTAAATTCCCAATCGGCTGATTCGATGATTGTGGGTCAATTTAATGATGTGGCTTTTGTTCCTATGATCAAACCGAGTAAAATAGTGCTAATAATTACCTGTTTTGATGTCAAATTGGTTGACTTTGAGTCCCAACAGTAGCTCGGTCGTTTTCGAATTGGATCCAGAAGTTTTGAGTGTTTTAGATGGATTTCTTGGTACCAGTCGATTTAGAGATAGGTCTCAAAGCTACTGGTACGGTTAATTTGATTATGATTGATGTTATAATCGATTTTGAGTTACGAACCCACTGAAATGGTTCGGTTACGATAAGAACGAGTAAATGAATCTTAATGCTGAAATTAATCGGATGTTTCGGTTCGGAATCACGATTCAAACGTAAACCCGTTGCCTGTTAATCTTAATTTGTGCGTTATGGTTGAATTGAATTCAAAATTGAAGGCAATAAAGCTTTGAACGTGGGTCTGATAAACGTGTTCGAGTTCTTGGATCAAGATCATTGTGTTTTCAAGTTTTGAACAGTTGTCACTATTCATCGTTGTTTTTCCTTCACAGCCACAAAGTTTGATCGTGTGCATAGGTAAAATTGCAAGTTCCATGTCGAAGAGAAAAATCTCATTGGAGACTTCAATGGTGTTGATTTCGAATGTGTTGATCGAGACAAAATGTTAATTCTAATAGATTAGTTCGAATCATGATAAATTTTGGGTTAAAGTCGCTTTGATTTTGATTTGAAAAAGCTGAGATTCTTTCATAAAGGTGTTCGAGTTCGACTATTGAAGATGAAGGGTTCTCGAATTGCTTTCTCGAGAAAAGAGAAGGAATTCGAGAAATCAATTTTTAAATTTTTTGAGAAAGGAAAATGAGTTTGAGAACTAATAAAGGAGTTCGAGAAATCAGTTTTTAATTTCGAGAAAGGACAATGAGTTCGAGAACTCATAAGTTAACTCGAGAAAGTCTTGTGGAACATAATAATTTTTCAATCATTCTCGAAAATTAACCGATTAAAATTTTCAATTGATTCGAAAATAATTTTCATTATAGTTCGAGGAATCTGTTTCTTACTTGACTTTTTAATGTGTTTTTGAATATTTGCAGACTAAAATGGCTCAACAACAATTACAAATTCTGTGGAAAGACAGTCACAACTTAGCATTATTTTTATCTCCTCCTCCCAAAATCCAGAGACTATTCTCATCTGTAATTCATGGATTTAACACTTGCAAGATACCTCACGAATTGAGAATGAACCCTGTCATTCATGAAAATCTAATTGAAGAATTCTGGCTATCTACTAAGGTACATAAGGAAGGAGATGGTGGAAAAGGAACTATCACTGCACGAGTTCAATATATAGAGATTGTGATCTTAAAGACTGTAATCAGAGAAGTGATGGGCTTCAATGATAACTCTACTAATCCAGTATCTCTGGAGAAAGGGGTGATCGAAGGAGTTTTATTAGAGATGGGTTATGAAGGGGTGTATCCGATGCTGCAAAAGAAACTTCTGATTCCTTACTGTAGATATGTAACTCATGTATTTATGGTGTGTATGAGTGGAAACAAAGGGATCTTTGACATGCTTAACAAGGGGCAATCATCTGAATTCGTTGCCCTTGCCATTAATTGAGGATTTAATTTCTCAAATTTTATTTTGAACGAAATGAAAGGAAATTTAAAGGGAATCAAATATGAGAGATTCATGATGTACCCTAGATTTTTTCAAATGACATTTGATGAGAGATATTTTGGGTTGCAAAGAGGGGTTGTGACACGAGATTTGAAGTTGTTAAGTGAGTTGACATTCCCTCTGATAATGCAGAATCGAGGTGGAAAGTACAAGTTTGAAGGATTGCATCCATTAAAGAAGTTTGGCCAATTTGCTAAAACAGAAGGTGTGGATGCTGGTGAAGAGGCTGGAATTATGAATGCAGTGGTTGAGGAAGAACATGATATGCAAGTTGTGGGTTCAAAGAGTTCAGATGAAGATGTTTATGTAGTGCATCCACTAGAGTATGAAGATGTTGTGACTGGAAATGAACCTGATTTGGATTTTGACTTCAAGATGGAGACCATACCAGTTGAAGGTTATCGTTCTAAACAAGTTAATTTGTTAACCACTGAAAATCTTGAGGCACTTCTTGAGCAGGTCAAAAGGACTGTAGGAAATCCTCCTCCTGCATCTTCTTTTACTGTTCAAGAGCCACCACTTGATACTGCTGCAGATCTAGTTCCAAGAAAGAGAAGAAGAAGAGACCCAAGGCTAGGGATTGTTATGATTGAACCAGAAACTTAAATGACTTCAGTAACACAGGTGCCAACCATCACAGTTGAACCAATAGAACCAGTGCCATGATTTACAGAGTCTACTACGGGACCGTCTTCACACACTGGGGATATTGATTATGATTCATTTCTGGTTGGAGAAACAGGAACAAGAGCAGATAAAAGAAAGAATGTATTACCTGATGATGAACCAAATGATGTGGTAAAGATTCAGAGTAGAGTGTTTGAATTGGAACAAGATTCTTTGTCTCACACCTTGTTGATTCAAGAGCTGAAGACAGACGATGAAGTTAAAGACAGAAAGATTAAAGATCTTGAAACAAATATGGGACATCTATCAGCTATTGTCTTGGACATGAAGCAAAAGTTACAAGAGAAATTCAAGGGTGAATATCATGAAGAATCTAGTTCGTCAACTATAGTTGAACCTAAGCCAGAAATGAGTAGAGCTGAGTTTGATGAACTTAACAGAAGCCGAGAGGAAGATCTAAGGAAATACTTTGCAGGTGAAACTGGATTCAAAGTTAGTATGGCAAAATCCAGAGAACTCATGATGATCACTGAAAGAACTATTCAAGAGGCTAGAGATGCTGCAAAGGTTAAACCTACAAGGTTTATTGTTGATGTGGGAGACAACCGATTCAAATATAAAGGGGATAGATCTGGGATTGTGTGCTGGGGTTATGATGAGGTCAAGGAATTATGGTGGTTACGAAGAAAGTTAACCAAACGGATCGAGTATTATGACCATCCCTCTTCTTTCAAGTCATTAACAGTGGTAGACATGGTGGAGCTGGCTAGACAAAGATTCTTTAATCCAACCAAGAATAAGCGAGGAGAAAGTTTTTATACTTCATTACAGCAACATGTTCGAAAAGGATTTTCAGACATGACTCTCGCTAAATCTGTCAGAATAAAGAAGACAACAAACTCACATGGAAATCCCATTGATATAGATGTTTTTGAAGTGAGATGGCCAGCCACTGATTGGATGAAGAAGGTACCAATTCTCGCTGATCTACCTGAAGGAGTTCTGGATAATTTCAAATTTTGGGCCTTTGATGAAAAACATATGGAGTAATTATCAACAGTGGAGAAGTGGAGCATACATTCTATGATCCAATTGATCTAATGTGCTTAAGTGAAAAGGATATCAAGTTCTTGAACAATCAAGAAATGAAAGTGGATCAGGATCATTTGGAGGATGCATTGGAATTTTTGTTTATGTTCGAGTTATTGTGAAGAATGAAGCATGGTCAGGAGGCAAGGAGATTCTTCTACTTTGATGATTAAGTGTGGTGAAGCTGATGAACCTGTGAAGGAAAAGAGTGCTAAAGAAACACAAGACTAGGGGAGATTGTTGGAATATGTTAAAGTTTTGATGTTTCGAGTTGTTTAGTTAATAGGTTTTTGAATTCTTGGGGGTTCTCGAAATGGTTTGGTCTTAGTCTTGGTGGGCCGAGAGGCCAAGTCTTGTATGGGTGGTATATAAACCCTTTTCAAAGTCATAATTTAGGTTAGAGCTTATTTGATAAATTTTCTCTCTGTTCTTGGGGACGTCGATACTTGTACTAGTCGGCTCTATTGAAGCTGAGTGCATTGGAATTAGATATTTTGCATTGTTTTTCATCTTGATCTTTGTTATTGTCTCTCTTGCACACACGTGATACCATTCCGCACTCTCACATGTGTTGTTTCAGTCGATATTGGTTTTAGATCCTTCACTGGGACTAACAATTATGCCAAGTTTCAAATGAAGCCTTAGGACAAGAATTGGCAGCAACAAGAGCCTCATGACCATTGTGAAGAACATAGAGACCATCTTTACTAAATCCCCGAGTTAGAGCCCGCTATGAATGTCGATCCTGAATAAAGAAATGAGGATAAGAGAAAAGAACATCAAGTGAGTTATCATGAGTGAGTTTACTCACTGATAAAAGGTTTTAAGAAATGTGTGGGACAACAAGAACATCACGTAAATGAAGATTATTCAATAAAATAGTGTGAACTTTGTGAGACATAGGGAGAAAGGCACCATTACCGAAGGTTACCGATTTAGTACCTGTAGATGAGGAACCGATGAAGAGATTATCAGCGGAGGTAGTCATATGATCGGAAGCACCCGAATCAATGAGAGGCCCCGAGCCCCTCGGTTGGCAAACATCATACCCATAGTCCTTAAACCATATTTACATTATCATAGCAGCGGAATTTAAGGTAATTACATAAAATATTATACAAACCTAAACAAACATTAATACATAGCTCATATCTTTATTAGGTTTATAACATAGCCAGTCTATGCCAGGGGTAGTCTTCAACTTATGCCATGAGTCTTCCTGGTATCCTTTCCATAACTATTTAACCTGATATGCATGTAAAACAAGTCAGCTTTATGCTGGTGAGTTCTAAGTTTATTTCTTAGAAAATCCTTATTCCTTCATGTCATCATATGTCATATTCCAAATACATAACATACATATTCTCATATCATAATTTCATCACATACATAACATCATAACATAATTACAAAACATACATATCATCATAACATCATTCATACAGTGAAGGAATTTCACCGTTAACTGCTGACCCTGAAGTCAAACAGGCTTGTGCAGCACAAGGCTCTTAAACTATCAACCCGAAGTCGATAACTTACACATGCATAAGATTCCATCAACTGGCGACACACAGTCGGCAGGCCCGTGTTTCCACAGGACTCTTAATCCATCAACCGAAGTTGACGGCTCATACCGGTACAAGACTTCTTTACATACATCATTCATATTCATAACATGGTTTAAATCATTTAAACCATCATAAGCAGAAGCGGCTCCTTTCACCGCAGTGCTCAAGTTCTGCCCAACCGCAGCTGGCAAAACCACATTTCCTCCTCGACCTCGGTCGAGTGTCTTATACAAAATAATCTTTTCTTTCTCAACCGTAGTTGAGATTTAAAACATTCGTTATATCTCAGCTGAGATTTTTAAAATCATTTACTTCTCAATCATCATTGAGACTTAACATATTCATTACATCTCAGCTGAAATTCTTAAAATCATTTACTTCTCAACCGTAGTTGAGACTTAAAACATTCTTTATCTGAAAACATACTTTTCCTGAAAACATGCTTTACCTGACCATAATAAGGTTAAAATCACTTTCATACAATAACTTTATACATACATACAATTATTTTCATAAAATAACTTTATAACATGCATATCAGCCCAAAATGATAAAACATTTAAAACAGGGCTATAAGAACTCACCTGAGCTTAATAAGGCACAATCTCCTAGCTTTCTTCCTTTCCTTACTTTCTCACGTTCAGAATGATATCCTATTAATATGGATATCTTATCATAATTATAACCTTATCATATAATATAAACCCTCTTTTCAGGGCTTCTAAACCGGTAGCACAACGACTACGTTATAGTTATCTCCAATACAAATGTTTAGCTTACTATAACGACCCGAAGAATTTTATAAACTTAATATTATTTATCTCAATTAATAATAACTTGAGATAAATTTATAATACTTTTCATGAAGATGCTCAGATTTACGATTACCGCTCGAAACTTCGGCATGTCATAACTTTCAATCGGAGCTTTATTTCAAAATTTCGCTTCCACTCATTTTGACCATTTTTATCTCTACAATATTGTTATGCTTAAAAATTATTTATTTGTTCGGCTTAGATAAGCGTATTCTCTTATTCATATCACTCATAATTGCCTAAAACATTACATGAACTTTACTTGTTTCTTTTCTCAGCTCTAACCATACCCACAACCCTTAGATTATATAAATGTTCACACAGGTTTTATGATCGCATAACATATAATCATACCAAACCAAAACTCTATCTAAGCATGGTGTTGGTCTCTTTAATCAATCAACATTAAACTAACACGAGACGAGAATCATGAACACATACCTTATCGATGTGTATCAGTCCGATCGATTCTTCTTGATTCTTCCTCGATCATTAATTTGCAATAAGTTGTAACTTAAATTAATTGAAGCTGCTCGTATGATGATCCTGATGAGACGATAATCAAATGAAACTCCTAAGTCTAAATATTTGAATATATCCTCTGGCTGCATCTCGATTTTTCCAAGCAATCCCAACTTGCCGACTTAAAATTATGGATTTATTTGAAAGTTTCACTTAGGCCCCTTACACTTTAGAGTCCTATTTTTAAAACCCCCTTCTACTTTACTCACATATTTTTAATATTCACGAGCTTATATCGTGTTCATACTTTATCGTATAACGGTCTCGCTCATATTAATGTGATCGTAATTACTTCTGGAATGTTCATAAAAATTTCGAACCCAAACGGTCACAGAAATTTTTACACGTTATTGATAGGCTTTATAACGTGTCCATACATTATCAGATTTTTTTATCGCTTATATCCTTTTGATCATAATCACTTTACGAACGTTTATATAAAATTTGGACATAAACGATTACTTAATTTTTTTCGGTTGTTACAATCAACATACCAATCGAGGCTGGAAGGTGAGACATTACACTGCGAGTTAACCGTGCGAGCAAGTTGATCAATAGAAGGTGTGTTTTGAGGAACATAGGATGTAATGTCTGGACAAGCCGTCACATAGTGACCCTCTTGCTGGCATAGTTGACAACGTGGAGAGCGCCGGCCTCGTCCACGAGTGCCGGAGAAGGATGAACCGCGATACTGACGTCCGGAAGCACGACCAAGAGCACTTGCATGGCTATTGGATTGAGCAGAAAATGCAACCATAGGTACAGAAGCAGTGTGCAAAGATTTGACAAATATCTCATGGTTCTCAGCCCTGGCCACAAGATCAGAGAAGGATGGTGGGGGTTGGGAGTTTCAGAAAGTAGTATAGAAACTTTCAAAGGCTGTCCTGAGACCACGAAGGAACCAGTGAAGTTGTTCCGTTGGTTGATGTAACACCTTGACCGATGGTGGAAATGTCGGGATGCCACAAGGGATGTGTAGATTGTTCAAAAGCTCGTGGGCATCTAATTAAATCATCACATAACAATCAATCAATCAAATTAATTACACAAAAATCATGTCTATCATGAATTAGTTACATCAAATACAAAAGTGATTTAGCTATCTAACTAAATTCTAATCTCCAGAATTCCAGTTATTTAGCTAAGTCCAAGATCCTACGTGATGATGTCCCAAAAGAATGTAGAGATATCCTGCCCTACGTACTTGTCTTCGTTCCCTGAAACATGTGAAAATCAAGTGTCAACTACGAAGTAGTTGGTGAGTAATCATAAGTTTTTATATTTAAAAATGTTTTACAAAATGATTATAAAAGTTTAAAGTTTTCTTGAGAAATTCCACATGAGTACCTGCGAGATAATCCAACTCATATCCCAACACACATTCTCAACCACATAATCACATATCTCAAATAATCATAGATAATTATAGATAGTCAATCATATAAACATTCAACCAATCACAATCATTAATATCCTCAATTAGTATAAGTGACTGTACATGAAATCATTGTGATTAACCGAAGTTAAAAACATGATTCATGGAGTGGTATCAAACCACGTGACAATACATGTGACCATTGTGGATGACTGAAGTCAACAACAAGGTCTAATGGAGTTATGATAATCCAAGTGACAATACATGTAATCGTCTCGGATGACCGAAGTCAACACAACAATACACGGAATTGTGGTAACCCACGTGACAATACATGCGATCATTGCGGATAACCAAGGTCATCAACAATGCCACACGGAGTTATAATAATCAATGTTAATCCATATACAGTGATAATCTCATAATATAAATATTGTATTGATAAACATGTATCACCCATGTGCTATCAAAATAATATTAAAAATTGGTATACATGTTTCACCTCCGAGTTTAAAACAAAACAGTTTAAAAGGGAGGTTATGAGAACTCACCTGAGTCCTGAGATTTAGTGTTCTCGAAATATGCGCGCTCCCGTACGTAAACTCAAAGACAACTCAATCCACCTGTAATTATCTTGCGTTTCATGTTTATAAGTATATGTGTTTTATTTCCGTTAAATGTCCATAGGTAACTATCTTTAAATTATTAATAAATTTGTTAACTTAGTTCCTTTATTCCAAGTTAACTTGTTACACCTAATCACTTTGTTATTTATCATCTTACAAAGATAATTCAAACTTGTTAGTGTTGTTTATCTAATATTCAATAACTCCTTTAAATAGTATATTAATGTTATATAAATTGTAGAGACTTTATCCGTACAAGCTTCTATGGTTACATTTATAGTTGCATGCATGTATGATTGCTTATCACCACCTTTATTTAAATTAGTAAAACTTATATTGAAATTTAAAGAAATTATACATTTCAACTAATTCTCATCAAATATTTAAATTAACTAAAACTTCATAAATTTCATACTTATGTTTTTAAGGGAAAAAGGTGGTGACCCTCTAATACAACATGCATGCATGCACTTATGTGACCTTCCATAATCCTAGGTTTTATCTAACCCATGTTCGACATACAATTTCTAGTCATCCATAGGGCAGCGAACCTATGGCATTATAGTGCATAGGTTAGGCTGATAAAGTCAAACCCGAAGGCAAAGGTTCGTGTCATTCCAAGAAACATAAGGTTCGGCCAAGCTGCTTGTGTATTGAAGGGTTCGCTGCCCAAGTAATGTTTCTAATGGCCTAAGGTTCGCAGAACCAAGTCTTGGGTTCATGTCCCTAGGTTCGACCCAATTGGCCCTGGTTCATGACCCTAGGTTCGGCCAAGGTTTCAGGAACGGGCAGCTCATAGGTTCGTCTGAAAGCAGCGTGGTTCGTCTACCATGGTTCGCGAGTTTAGGGGGTTCGTAGGGTTCGTCCATCATGGTAAGGTTCGGCTGAAAGCACAGCACCCCCAAAGGTTCGGCCACTTTGTTCCCGCCCACAAGGGTTCGTTGGCTCCTAGGGTTCGGTGGAACTAGGTTCGTGGCAGCCGGCTTGACAAGAGAAAAGGTTCGCGACCTACTAGGGTTTAACCTAAGGTTCGCCCGAAGGGGAGGGTTCGGCTCCAGGGATTACAGGTTCGGCCCCCTGTTGAGTCGAGGACTAGCCTCTTCCTTGAGCTTCTAACCTGCTCGTGGGTCGTGACTATGGTCCCCTCTAGTTTTCATATACTCGTTTTAGGGTTTTTACGGTTACAACATGCATACACACAAGATGAAGGTACCCGATTATTTAAGATGAACAAAATCAGAAGAAAAGGCTCGGTTTACCTTCAATTCGTGCCCAAACTCTAGGTTTCTTCGTATCTTCTTGTTCCTCTCGTTCACGCGGTCGTTTTGGCACCAAGAACTTGTGATTTCGTCAAGGAATGAAGAAGATAATGTAGAGAGAAGGTAGAGAGAAGGGGAGTGACGAAAATAGGGTTCTTAGAGAGAGAAGAGGTGTGTGAAATATGAGGAAGAAGAAGAGAGTTTCTTCCTTATATCGCGTATCGTCCCCCGCGTGCTCGGTCTCGTTTTTATCGCGAAAATATCATAATACATTCGGTTTTTCTCATAAATATATTTAAACATAAGTCATTTAAATAATTATATTTCATTCTAACTAACATGATTTTTATTAATGTTGTTTCATAAAACGATTTCGAATAAAAATTGTTTCGTAAAACAGTTTCGTTTCCTTTTTTCGTGAAAGTATTTATTTAAATAAAATAATGCGTTCATTTTCGTCTTAGGTTGTAATTCCTACTAAACATTTTTAATTTATTTTTCTTATTTTATTAGCATTAAATATTGGTACGTCATCTCGTCGAAACGTTTTACTCGCGTACGTATTCGTAAATATCGTCACCTTTGCGAATCCAACGCTCATATCGTATTTTGATTTGATTTTCAATTTATGGAATATCGTTCCAGAATATTATTCTCAATAATTATATTCGTGTGAATCGTCACCCACGCGAATACATTTATCAAGTTAATATTTCTGAATTAATATTCGCGTTTTAGTTATGTTCGTAACCTCACCATCGCGTAATTGTTTTTATTAAGTCCTCCATTATTTTATTAACTTTAATATTGAAATTCCCAATCCAAAACCCGCTAAACCAAATCACTGACACGTCCGTGAAAAACCGAAATATGCATATGTATAGGGCATATGTAGGGGTCAGTCGCAACCACCCCAGTCACCGTCCCACCGCTATTTCGATAAACCATGACCATGTGTCCTTGACTATGTTTAGCAACCATACAACAACCAACTCCAATCCCCGTCAATTCCAAACCAATATCCCAATTATCTGACATGTAACTACGATAAACTCTCTGGTTCTGTTTAGTTGGGTTACAACTAAATTTCCCCTGGTTTACGCGTATAATAATATGTTCTCATATGTATACCAAATCATAATAATATCATCCAATAATTCCTTATCATTAAATATTATCATATCAGGTCGTGACCGTACAATCATACATGTGTACGGACAACCTGAAGTACAATGATGTTACAGTTGAGATGGTTGGCCGATCGCGGCTAGCTGATCACATTGAAGCTTGAACAATAGAGCATAATCGGCGACGGACTTGTTACCTTTGGATGTAGCTTGAAGTTTAACATGGATGTGGAGAACACGATCAACCGATATGTTTCCAAAGGCAGCCTCTAAAGCGACCAGAATTTGACGAGCCGTAGTTGATCCAAGGATGACTGCAATGGCTTCCTCAGACAACGAGGCATGAAGAAGAAGCACAACGTTGGTTAGAAATGTTCCAAGCAGGAAGGGCTGGGTTATCAACAAGCTTTTCCCCTTGAAGGATAGCGGGAGAAGGTGGAATAGCCGAACCATCAACGTGCATAAGGAAATTCTGATAGGATAAGATCGGTATCATGTGATTCTTCCAAAGGAGATAATTTGAGGAGGTTTGATGGTAATCATGTGGAGAAGATTGAGAAGAGAAAGATCCATTGAGGAGGAAGCCATGAAAAAGAAAGATGGAAGCAGAGAAGCTAGGGAAGGCAAATGGTGGGAGAAGAAGTGGAGGAGCCTCAAAAGGCTGATACCATGTAATGAAATGATTGAGGAATGATTGATCTCCCCATGTAATGGAGGAGCCTCAAGGTATAAAAGAATACATAAATTACCAAATAGATACAAAGTTATGACAACATGCTAATACTTAGCCTATATATATACCCTCCTTAATTGAGGTAACCCATTAACCCTGGCAAAAAACGCTCAAATCACAAAAAAAAAATTTCATGGGCTTTTTTATACAAAAATAGGGGGCTCATTTTTTAAGCGTTCGCTAATTCACAAGTGTTTAAAAGTTAAATGAAATGTAAGTTTGCGTTACACTGCGACACTTAAATATATCTTCACAGTGTAACACAAACTTACATTTTGTTTAACTTTTAAACGCTTGTGAATTAGCGAACGCTTAAAAAAGGAGCCCCCTATTTTTGTATAAAAAAGACCATGAATTTTTTTTGCAATTTGAGCGTTTTTTACCAGGGTTAATGGGTTACCTCAATTAAGGTGGGTTCTTATTTGCTCCTTACCCTATATATATATATATATATATATATATATATATATATATATAGTGTGTGTGGTTATAGTAAAAAGGCTTAACTTGGTGAGAAGTGTGAGAATGATAGTGGGCCATTAGATATATAATTTAATGGTTGAGATCAAAGTTGTATTAAAAAGTTAGTGGAAGGGTATTTTAGTCATAGACACTTTTGTTGACTTTTTATAATATTCCCCCTATTTTTTAAACGGTCATAAAATTTATATGCGATATTATTTAAAAAAAACACTAAACTAAAAAAATGAGCATTTTTTTTATCCTTAAAACGAGTATACTATTGTTATATAAAAAATTAAAAAAAGTATGTTTTCCTCCCCCTTTTATATTTGTAATGCGTCATTGTGTCTTTTTGTTTGTTATTGTGTCTTTTTGTTTGTGATTGTTTTTTTGTTCATTGTTGTGTCATATCTGAATGTAAGACCCAACTATGAATATATTACATAATGACTGTTGTCTAAAGTTAGTGTCGTTGTGTCATATATGTTGTCAACTGTGATACACGTATTACACAATGGTTAGGTTAGGTCAAAATTTTTAGAAACAATGGTTATAGACATCACTGCGTTTTTTGGTCACTGTGTCTAAACATAGTGTCTATTGTGTCATATATGTTGTCATTTGTGATGCACATATTGCACAATGGTTAGGTTATGTAAAAACTTTTAGAAACAATGGTTGTAAACATCACTGTGTTTTGCGTCATTGTGTCTAAACATAGTGTCTATTGTGTCATATATGCTATCATATGTGATGCACATATTGCACAATGGTTATCAGTAAAACTCATAAAGACACAATATACAATAATACACAATGTTGAACATAACACAATAGACACAATAATGATACGTAATACACAACAATTATGTTTGTTGTGAATAATCTCATTAGTCGTTATAATCAATAGATACAAAAATCATGCATTATACAAAAATTGGAAACAAATAACATATATATAACGTAACACATACATAAAAACATAATAATAAATAAAAATGATAAACATGATACAATATAGAAATGGTCTCAGTTTGATACGTGAATTTATATATAAACCAACTAATTAACTAAGTAAGTGGTTAATTATTTTTTGTGTTGTCCAGTAAAATCTTTGATGATCACCTGTTTTTTTAATCAAACTTTAGACCAAAGTTGAGGCGAGGTAAATTTGCCCACTTTTCACACCCTCACCTCTCGTCACATGTTGATGATGTCACTGAATACATTGGGAAGGTTGCGGAAGCATATTGGTGATGTCTTAGAGATGAGGTGCAACTTACTTGATCCGATATCACAACACACAGGTTAACTTAAAGATATTACATTACAAGGCAACGTTATTACAATCACAGTTATAGTTTACAAACTAAGTTATATAATTACAAGTGCCTGCAGTGCAATCTCACCCACCATCACCGTCTACCTGCAAAAATGTTTGAGTTTGAAAAGTCAGCACAAAGCTAGTGAGTGTGTAATGATTGATTTACACGATATGATATGATATGCAAGCTTTCATTATACAGTTCCAAAGATAACCATGGGACCCATATCTAGTTCCTTTCAGATGAGATGTTCTGTTCTACGAAGATACTACCCGTCGGTAAATATCTTAGTGCCTCATTATATTAATGTCTATCACTAACATTAAGAAGATAACGAAAACATGTAACAAACATTCACACCAGGGGAGATGCAACCTCCCAGCAGATGGGTTGTTAGCCGATAGTATTATCAATGTTCCCTTTTTGGCCCCACATGGGTTCACTAGATACAATTCATGATATGAGGACTTTTTCGATACTGTGATAGAGAGTTACAGATAAAATCCCATGAAATCTTACAAGTTCATCACAAATTCACATGAAATCACACATATAACAGTGATACATATCATATGTTCAAGAAATGCTTCTCAGTAATACCCCGAGGTTTGTAAAACATTAAAAATGAAAAGGGGTTGTATGAAACTCACCTGAGATCTCAAAGTTAGCAAAATAACATTCAGACTGGTAGTATGCTTTAATTCTGCATTGGTTAATGTTTAATAAGTTATTTACGTCTTAACTTACTGATTAAATCTTTTTGAGTGTCCAATGTCAAAGACATTGAATTGAAAGTCAAACTGATATTAAGTCTTTAATTAGTTAATTTAATTAGATATCATCAAATGTATGATAATGTGGGAACCTACAATGACTCAGGTTCCTAATACAAGGTTGATGACTCATTAGATTAATCGGGATCTTCTAAGATTAACAAAATAGGTATTGTTGTTGATTATATTACTGAAACAGTTTCTAGATGAATTTTTGGCTTAGGAATAATCAGTCCTTGTTATTGATCACCCAAATATCATAAAACATAAGAATGTGACATTAGAATAGGTTTAATAACCATGTTCAATGTACTAATTTGACTATTATCATAAACATCAGATCGTTATTCTAATGATTATATTGATGCTTGCCATTAGTTTGAAACACTTGGATTTTAACTAGCATTCCAAGGAATGATCAAGACAATCACAAACATTGTTATAATTAAATGGTTAAACCATTAAAATCTAAGATATAGTTTCATTATAACGGATCAAAACAATGATTTAACTGTTAACATACTGAGTTCTTCGTTTCTGACCATTCCTAGTCATCATTTAGGCAATAGTCAACAATCCTAACTATTGCATTACGTTCAAAAACAAGATCTAATCTAACCATTATCAAACTTGTTGTTGATGTGGTTGACAATGTGTAAACAAGAAATGCACGCGCTCTTTTTGTACTTGAGATTGTTTTAACGATCCTGTATTGATTTCACGTTGTTTGTAACTTATAAGTATGAGTTATAGAGATTTGCATGTGTGTATGTGTTAGCCCTAAGTTGGCTAACCCCCTTGGTCTTGGTCATCATTCGGCCCGATCCACTTGCTAAGGATTTTTAATGGCATATAGCCCAATTAGGCAGGGTTCATATACTTGTTTATTTGTTTTATGTTCACTTACTTTATTGTCATAACAAAAGAGATTCTAAGTATAAATTTAGGTTTTAGGTTAAATGTTGATAACCCTTAGTACCTTGTAACATAGTTTTGTATCATCATTGTTCCATTTGTCTTGACACCTTGAAACCACTTGTTAAAATCTTTAAAATTACATGTTTTAGACTTGATGAAATTCCTTACACCCAAAACTTGCCACCTTTGTAATAAAATATAATCATTATATGATTCCATGCATGTCATCCTTGATATTTGATTTCATAAGTTGGTTTCTTATTTTCATGTAAACCGAATTATCACTTGGGCTGAATAATTAGAAGTGGGCCGAATCAAGTGTGGGCCAGATTAGTCACATGGGCCAAACTAATGGTGCTGGGCCGAAACAGTTCCTGGGCCGAACCAGTGGCCACGGCCAAATACCAAGCCATGTTACGGTTGAATTACTTTGGTTGGGTGCATGGGTGGTTGCATGGTTGAATAGAGTTCTAGGTTCGCTACCATGGCTAGGTTAACCAGTCTAGGTTCGTGGTCTCCTGGTTCGTGGGTCCTATGGTTCGCCTGCCCACTGTGTTCTGGTTCGTTCTATCAAGGGTTCGTGTGATAGGAGGCTCAACCATGCAAGAGATTCGGCCGAGTACATGTTCGTGACTTGCATGAAGGGTTCGTGGATGATGGGTTCGTGGATGATGGTTTCGTGGATGATGGGTTCGGTCACCCCTGATGCCCATTGGTTCGGCTAGGCCCAACGTTCGGCTAGGCCCAACGTTCGGCTAGGCCCAACGTTCGGCTGATGGTGGTTCGCAGCATAGGTCCGGCAGAGTGATGGTTCGGCCATCCTTTGCCCAACCCAACAGGTTCGACCGGTCGAGGTTCGGTCACCGTTGCACCTCACGAACCCTGCATATCACCATCATCATCGAGCTCTAATATTTTACAGAACTGTTTCCATGGTAGTGTTGTGTGAAGATGAGTTCTCGAGGGTGTAGAGGTCGAAGGTGGTGGTCCATAATCCGGTTGAGGGTGGTGTTCAACCCAACGGTACAAAACCCTAGTTTTTGAAATGTTCAAGCTCATTTACTTCGATTCTCTGCGGGTTTCTCCTCAGATCAGTTGTACTTTCATGTAGAGAAGGTCGAGAGCTTCGTTTAGACTCCAAGAACACTTGATTTCATCCACAAACGAGCAAGATATAAAGGTTTGAAGGTGGGTTTTCTAGAGAGAGAGAGAGGAAAACGGTTTTGTGGGTTTAAAGAGAGAGAGAGAGAGGATGTAATAAATGAGAAAAAATGCCTCATTTAGGGTATTTATACCCTGTGCATGTTCGGTTTCATTTTTGTAGCTCGTTTCTCGTTTTCGTCGCGTTTCCGGCACGTACGCGCGTATTTTACGTAATCAAATAAAAGACTTTATTTAAACATTTAAAAGGTGGTTATTCCTAGTAAATCTTCTAAGTTTGTTTTTATTAAATTATTTTATCGAAAGCGATTATTTAAATTGTTCCGTCATATCGCGTCACCTTCGTGCGTAATCGTTCAAATTGTCACCCGAACGAACACGACGATGATTTTGCTTTCTGAATTTTGTTTTCTACTTTCCAGTCATTATTTCAGAACATTAAACTCACAGATATGTTTGTGTGAATCGTCACCCACGCAAACACACTGTCAGTTCATTATTCTGAAATAACACTGCATTTATGTTCTGAATTGTTTTTCCTCACTGACAGACTCAACTAACTTCCTGTTTTCACATTGTTTTCGTACTGATTTATCGGCCATCTGATTCCTTTCATCTATGGATATCAGTTCGCAACCGACACGTTCTTGTTGTTTACTTGTACACTGTTGTTTCTCTTGATTTGTTGTATTAACTGTACTTAGGTTTTCAGCTAAATGCATACAACTATTGTTTATCGTGAGTTGTTGTACTTACAGTATTTAAGTTTTCACATAAATACGTACAACTGTTTCTTGTATTATGAGTTCTGTTATCATAAACACTGTGCATGCATTGTATTTACACACAGTAAATAGTGAAAATACACATACCGTACGGACTTGCCGGACGATCAGGTACTGGATGTCACATTATGCTTCGCGTACCGCCAAGAAGCATGAAAAGATGCTTGGCGTACCGTGAAGAAATCCCGAGTCCTTAGATATTTTAAGCTCATCGCGTACAGTCAAGGAGACTCAATTTAGCCTTGGCGTATCGCTACGGGTTCCGGAGTGCAATACTTCAAAATTTTTCTTCTTTTTACTATTTCGGAGAATCGGGAACTCCGTTTCTCGCACGGCTTTCACCTATGTTCACAATTTTTCACGTACCATCAACTCGTGATAATCACAATCATTCTAGTAATATGGATTTCAAGCACGATGATATGTACTTTCAATCAATGATGACGTAATCCTTAAACGTAATTGTCACACCACTGCGTAAATCAATAGCAAAATTTAGACTCGGTATTGGAAGATAAACAAACATGCATTAGAAATATTTTCTTCCAAAAGGGTTTCTGTCTTCGGTCAGCATAGCTTTTCTGACGATCCCTGGCTATTTTGATTCAGTCTTGAATCTTAAAGATTTTATTGGTGGTCTCGTTTATTAATTCAAGACCAAGGATTTGTGATTCACCAATTTCAGTCCAGCAAATCGGTGACCGGAACTTAAGTTCATATAAGGCTTCAAGTTGAGCACATTGTATGGTCGAGTGGTAACTATTATTATAAGAGAATTTTACCAACAAAAAAAGTGAATCCCAACTTCCCCCAAAATCTAGTACACATGCTCTGAGCATATCTTCCAATATTTGTATGGTTCGTTCACTTTGACCATCGATTTGTGGATGGTATGCTGTGATATGGACTAACCACATTCCCAAGGCCCGTTGTAGGGTTTGCTAGAATCTAGAAGTAAAACGACTGTCTCAGTCAAAGATGATCGATAGGGAATCCATGTCTTGAGACCATTTCTTTGATGTAAATCCCTGCAAGTTTTTTCATACGGTAATCTTCCCGAATAGGTAGGAAGTGTGCCGATTTGGTTAATCAATCTACGATCACCCATATTGTGTCGTACACCCAGGCGTACGGGGACGTTTCATGATGAAATCCATTGATATTTGTTCCCACTTCCGTTGAGGAATCTCTGGTTGCTGTAACATTCCTGATGATTTCTGGTGTTCTGTTTTCACCTTTGAACAGTTCAAACATTTCCCAACATACAAAGCAATGTCCTTCTTCATCCCGGGCCACCAGTAGTATCCTCTAAGATCTTGATACATCTTGCCGGCTCCTGGATAGATGGAGTACCTGGATTTGTGGGTCTCATCCAAAATAAGTTGTCTGAGGTTATCTAAAGTGGGTACCCATATCCTATCCATGAAGTAAGATATATTATCGTCCTTAATCTTAAATCGCTCAGCTTCAGTTTCGTAGTGTTCTTCTTGTAGTGCTCATTTTTGTGGCTCACGTATTTGAGAAATGAGACTGGACTGTATTATAATTCTGAGAGCTCGCACTTGGGTTGGCTTAATTCTTTCCTTGAGACATAACGCATCAGCCACCACGTTCTCCTTTCCCTGGTGATAGCGTATTTTGCAATCGTAGTCATTTAAGAGTTCTACCCATCGTCTTTGTCTCATGTTTAATTTTTTCTGGTCAAAGATGTGTTGCAGGATCTTGTGATCAGTATACACCACACATTTTGTGCCGTACAAGTAATGTCTCCAAATTTTAAGTGCAAACACAACTGCACCTAATTCCAAGTTGTGTTTGGTGTAGTTTTTCTCATGCACTTTTAGTTTTCGCTAAGCGTATGCGATAACTTTATCCATTTGCATTAGTACACAACTCAGACCTTGAAGTGATGCATCACAGCATACTACAAAGTTATCGGTACCATCGGGTAGTGTTAGTATTGGCACATTACATAGTCTTTGCTTTAAAAGCTGGAAAGCTTTCTCTTGTTTCTCCACCAAATCAAAATTTTTGATAAAACGTCGGTAATATCCTGCCAATCCCAAAAATTTCCGAATCTCAGAGGGAGTTTCGGGTGCTTCTCACTGTTTGATGCTTCAATCTTGCTGGGATCTACATGGATGCCCTTTTCATTTATTACATGCCCCATAAATTGATCTTCTCGTAGCCAGAATTCGCATTTTGAAAATTTGGCATACAACTTCTCCTTAGCCAGCAGCTCCAATATTAGTTTCAACTGCTGCTCATGGTCTATCTTTGTTTGGGAATATATTAGTATATCATCAGTAAATACGATGAAGAATCTATCCATGCATGGTTTACACACCCGATTCATTAGATTCATGAATATGGCTACAACATTGATTAACCCGAAGGGGATAACCAAACACTCATAGTACCATACCGAGTTCTAAACGTTGTCTTTGGCACATCATCCTCCTATATCCTTAGTTGGTGATAGCCCGATCTTAAGTCGGTTTTTGAGAAGTACGTTGCCCCTTGCACTTGATGGAAGAGGTCATCAATTCTTGGGAGTGGATAACGATTTTTGATTGTTAGCTTGTTTAGCTCTCGATAATCGATACACATGCGGAAAGACGCTTCTTTCTTTTTGACAAACATTATTGGTGCTCCCCATGGCAAAAAGCTAGGTCTGATGAAACCCTTCTCCAGTAGTTTTTGTAGTTGACTGAACAGTTCTTGCATTTCTACTGGAGCCAATCCATAAGGTGACTTTGCTACGAGAGTCGCTCATGGCACCAAATGTATTCGAAATTCTACTTTTCTAGGAGGAGGAACTCCTGGTAAGTCTTCAGGATACACCTTCGGTAAGGTTTTCACGATAAGGGTATCTTGCAGTTCTCTTTCCTTGCCTTTCTTGTCAAGCACGTGAGCTAGGAAAGCAGTGTATCGTTTCTCTAGGTATTTCATTCCCTTCATGAGTGAGATTAATTGCATATTCCTTCTAGGTCATTCTTGTGTATAGCAAGAGTCTCTCCATTTCCTAAAGTTACTCGGATGACTTTTTCCTGGTACATAATTTCAGCTTTGTGCTTTGATAGCCAATCTATACCAACCACTATTGTAACACCAGTGCCAGAATCGTAACCGGAACAGTAAGTTGCACAATAATTCAGACATAAACTATGTGTATGATTTGTATGCTATTATCATGTAATGCTTGACACAAAACCATTATGCAGTTGTTTCAGTAACCTGATTAAATCTCACGGTTTAACAGTCGAAAACACATCAGACAACACTGAACTGACACATGAATACTTGTTAGGATGCTATTATGTATAAACATATGTGAGGAATTATAAAACAAAACAACAACGGATGTCGTTACGAGAATGTTAAATGAACGGGTTATTTGTATAGGTGACGATCTGTACGAATATATCTGAAAGTTTAACGTTCTGAACGATGTCCAATAATTAGAAAACCATGTTGAAAAGTGTAGTTATCGTCATATTCGTACGGGTGACGATTCGAATGAATACGCGCGATAACTGTGCAATTCGATTAAACAGTAAATTAAATAATTTCAGAAATTTAATATAAACGGAAGATAAGTAGTTAATTTACTAGGAATTACCACCTAAAATAAATTTCTAAATATTACTTTTAAAAAACCGTAACATTTCGTTTCAAAAACGAAACGAAACCGACGTCTTTACGCGAAACCGAGCGGAACCGAACGAGACCGAATACATGGGTAAGTTGAAAGCTTTTAACGAGGCATTAAATGCCTCATCTTCCCCACAACAACCACCTCTCTCTCCTCCCCACCGTCACTTTCTCTCTTTACATTCTCTCTCTAGAAACCCGCCATCTATCTCCTCCATTTTTCAACCTAATCAAGAGATTTTGGTGTCTAAACGACCACCATATCACGTAGAACTCGAATGTACAGTCGATCCAAGCTTTGAATCGTCGGATTTGAGGTTAAATCGAATCTTAGGTCACGATTTTAGGGTTTTGAAAACCCTTGTTCGAATCCCACATGAAACCCGGCTAAAGACCACAAAACCTTAGGGAAATCACACTCTAAAACCTTGGGGTAGTGTAGGAACAAGTGTTGGATCAAACCTTAGTCAATTTGTTCGAACACCATGGCTGCTCCTTTGTGGCCTAGACAGGCCAAATGGTCTAGGATGCAGATGGACGAATAGCCACCTTCGGCCGAATAGCCCAATTTCTCTTTCGGTCGGCTAACTTCCTTCGCCACTAGCCTATTCGATCGGGCCTCATTCAGCCTAGCCCCTTTGGCAAGACATTCATTTGGCAGTCCATTCGACCAACTAGCCCTATTCGGTCGGCCTAGACTCATGCGGCGTAACTCCATTCGTTCGGCCAACCTCACTTCGATCGTGACCCATTCGACCACCAACCATTCGGGACCTTCTCCTTCGGCTGACTAAGCCAGTCGGGCTAAGCTCATTCGGTCGAGACCCCATACGGCCAAGCTTTTCAGTTCAAGGACTTAGGTCAATTGTAAACCGAAGAAGGCGACCAAGTTGGAGATATGGGAAGCTTTAAACACTCACACACACACACTTTATGCATGCATGGTGTGTGTGTGTGTGGGTGTGTGCATGGGAGGTTATTAGGGTTTCCTAGTATGAAGCCAATCTAGTGTTAAATAAAAGGGGACAAGCTTGTGAGCCTTTCATGCTAGAGGTTAAAACCTCAATACTTTACTAAACCCATGTTAAACATATACCTTGGTTAACGCAAGGGATCGAGGGTAAACAAAGATTAATGCAACGACATCAAGGGTTTTAAACATTTTAACATAAAGCATGAACTACAAGGAATCATGGAGTTTTAACTAAGTGTTAGTGTTAGTTATTAACACCGATACTTAGTAAATATCAAACCACCCACAACTAAGTTAGATAGTTCCAAGGGACTTCTAAGCTAAGTTGTACGCATGAATGATTCAAGAAACAAAGGAAGCTAAGACTTAACTATGGGCTTAGAGTTGATCAAATTGGATTAACTTAAAGTCTAACACGTCAACTCATGATTTTATTAAAATAGAATATGGTTTTAGTAAATGAAATCGATGATAAACTTCCTTAAATTAAATAAATTATTTTAAATGCTTTAAATAAAAGACCTTGAATATGAACAACTTAAACCATACATCACTAAGGTGTAATGGTGATTATCCATGGGATTAGGGATTTTAAACAGGTAACACATTTAGAATAGTTAGATGAAACTCTAGCAACACATTAGTAACATAGGACACTTAGTTGCACACCGAGACAGAAACCCTCGTCTACGCCTTTCATAAAGACTTATAGTATTCGAATCTCTTAAAACAACTCAGCTGTTGAAGATACTTAAGCTACAATCAACGAGCGCACATTATCGGTTGTGATTCATACTTAGCAACACAGGTGAGTTCATTTGTCCCTTTTCAAACTATTTTGATTTTACTTCGGGACTGAGAAGCATGTTATACATTTTAAACAAATGTTTAAATGATTCGTAAATGCTTTTAATACTTATTCATAATGCTAATACTAATGCTTATTACACTTATTCTACATGCTAAAAGGTAAGGCTTTATCCTAAATGCTAACGCTTAATACACTTAACTTAAATGCTATATGCTAATGCTACATGCTAATGTTATATGCTAAGGCTATATGCTACATGCTAATGCTAATGCTACATGCAAATGTTATGTGCTAAGGCTATATGCTACATGCTAATACTACATGCTAATGCTACATACTTTTATACTAGTTTGCTTCAAACCTTAGATGCCTCTAAAGTGCAAAAAGTATAAAGACTAAAATGTTGAAATGGTTTTATAAACTAACTATAAAAGCTTGAATGCTCGAACTCAGAAAGACTTATATGCCTAATATGCTTGATATGCTCGAATGCTCGAAATGCTTGGAATGCTTTACACTTTTGAATGCTTGATATGCTTGAAATGCTAAGATAACAGATTGGCCTCTCAGTGCTTGCCATACCCGTTGTGAGGCTAGTACTTGTGCACGGAATGCGTAAATGCTAAACTATGCTAATGCAAAGCTAGTATTGGTGCACAGGATACGTAAATGCTAAGCTATTGTAGAACATATTGATTGGCCTCTCAGTGCTTGCCATAGGGTGTTCTTCATAGTCAGGACCTTGAGGGACAGACTGTTGGCCTCTCAGTGCTTGCCACACAGTGCTTCCTTATTGTCCACCCATGTTTTAATGTTATAAACTTGTATGCTTAAGCTATCGGCTATTGCAGAACATACTGATTGGCCTCTCAGTGCTTGCCTTTGGGTGTTCTTCATAGTCAGGACCCTGAGGGACAGACTGTTGGCCTCTCAGTGCTTGCCATACAGTTTTTCCTCATTGTCCACCTATGAGTTGTGATAAGCGACTAGGATGATTCTGGTTTTCGTTAGTTGACTTCGTGTCATCTCGGGAAATTCTTTATCAAACCACCGATGTTGCGAATCACATCAAAGTCCGATATAGATTGACACTGTAGTCCTTAGGGTATTCAATTGTCCATAAAGGTAACTCTAAAAAACGTAATGGGATGGTAGGTAAGACGCTTAATTATCATTAACGACAATGTCATATGTGGTTTAGTATGTGGTGGGATGGCATCTGGTTGGGTTGTAGGCTTGACCCTTTCGTATGCCCTATATATAAGCATACCGAGCTGGATATTACAGGTGATGTTAATGAGATTAAGGTTGTTACCAAAAGGGTTAGTAAATGCTATTGGATGCGTGTTGAAACTCATAAACAGAATGCTGGAAGCTATACTGGATACGTAATTTGATGGTCGGTAAGGCGCTTAATTATCATTAACAACAATGTCATATGTGGTTTAGTATGTGGTGGGATGGCGTCTGGGCGGGTTGTAGGCTCGACCCTTTCGTATGTCCTATATATAAGCATACCGAGCCGGATATTACAGGTGATGTTAATGAGGTTAATGTTGTTGCCAAAGAGGTTTGTAGATGCTGTTGTGTGCGTGTTTTAAACTCTTAAACAGAATGTTCTAAAGCTGGGATGGGAATAGAATTGAATGATAGGTAAAACGCTTAATTATCATTAATAACAATGTCATATGTGGTTTAGTATGTGGTGGGATGATGTCTGGGCGGGTTGTAGGCTCGACCCTTTCGTATGCCCTATATATAAGCATACCGAGCTGGATATTACAAGTGATGTTAATGAGGTTAAGGTTTTACCGAAAAGGTTTGCAAAGCTGTTTTTCAAACACTAAACCATATGAACTCACCAACCATTGTGTTGACTTTGTTTTCTTATATGCTTACTCAGGTGACGTACATGAATAAGCTAAGGCTAAGGAATGCATGCTAGGATGCCCAGTTAGAGGACCTAGTAGATTTTGGGAAGCACATATTTTGTTCATTGCTTTTATGAATCACTTTTGATATCTTGTACAGTTACAAGATAGTAAACATTTGATTCTTTTGATAGGTTTACTCAGTTAAATTATCAAACATTGACAGTTGTAATTTAACTTTGTAATCCTAGTTTAATGCTAATGTGCTTTAGTTATTCTCAATGCTGATGCTATGTAAACAATCTGATCATCATGATTATCACTCCCGATATCGCGCCCCGGGAACCTTCCGCCCGACAGGACACACGATCGGGCCCGCCGGCTTGGGGTGTGACAGATTGGTATCAGTGCTCATGGTTATAGAGAATAATAGCTCATTTACTTAAAATATTTTGGCCTAGACTATAACTTAGGGACCCTTCATGTAGAGAACATAGGAATTAGGAATTTAGTTGCATTGTGTCTTCTGCATTCGATCACTGCACTAAACAATTTTGGCCTAGACTATAACTTAGGGACCCTTCATGTAGAGAACATAGGAATTAGGAATTTAGTTGCATTGTGTCTTCTGCATTCGATCACTGCACTAAACAATTCTATTGGTTGTGATCATGTCATCAAGAAGACAACCTGTTAGGTTTCCTTTATGAGATGGTGCCCTGCCCACAATTAACCAACCCTTCTGCAAGCTTCAAGTTCATTAAGTCCATTTAATGATGGCAACATTCTAACTCTTTCTTTACTTCTGTTTTTCTATTTTATACAGATTTATTTGATATGCTGATAATTTGAATAAAGTTCAAATTCATATAATATGCTGATGTGTTGACAGGCACAATACAGACAACACATTTGGTCCACATCTCTAAACCTTAAACCTCTCTATTTATAAGATCATTATTTGTTAATTGATTCTAATGTTTAAGTGTTTAGTAATTGCAGGATTTGTCAAGGATGTTGCAGTGCTGACGACCAAAGTCATAATGCTGAAAGCCAACTTATTGAAGATTGAGATGCTGACAAGTTCTCAAAGGATTCTTCAATGCTGACAGCTTAAAGTTGCAGTGCTGACATTCAAAGTACACTTCTGATGATGTTATCCCAAGGATATTGTAGTGCTAATGAACAAATATTGTGATGCTGATAACCAAGTGTGATGCTGATGAGATATGTTGTGATGCTGATGATTACAAGAGCCAAGTATTCATTAATGCTGACATTGAACTCTTGAATGCTGACAACCAATCCCTAATGCTGACAGCTTCATGACTGTAATGCTGACATGAAGTGAACTGCTGATACTTGGTCACATTGCAATGCTGACGACCAACTGTTGTGATGCTGATCAAGAAAAATATGCCAAGTACACAAGAAAGTAAGTTCGCAATGCTGACATGCAAACTTACTAATGCTGAAGTTCAAGATTGCTGTTGCTGATGAAGAATCTACAATTAGATTTTGTTGTTTATTTGTTTTTGCTGACATCAGTTATGACGTGTATAACTGATGTGACGTTTGTATTGTTATTTTGATAGCGGTTATCCGTTAGGGCAGTTATGTAGGTCTGAAATAGGTCTCTATAAATAGGACTTTTATAGAATCAGTCTGTACGCTTTTTTTGCAAACACACACACTTTTACACACTGTAATTCTCTGAGCAATTTCAGACTTGCAAATCAATATAACTGCCTTTAATATTCATCATCATCTGTTCTTAATTGTTCTTATTAAATATGTCTTGAATATTAATTAATGTGGGTGTTTGTTATTTTAGATAGTTACTAAACTTAGATTGATTGCCTGTTTCCGCCTAGTAATCAATCGAAATCATAGCTTATTGTTATTATCAGATCTCAGATTCAGATATGATCCGATCCTGACAATTGGTATCAGAGCCAAGAGCTCGATATTTTGATTTTCCTGAAAATCAAAAGCTGAAGTTATGATTTCTACGATCAAGAGCTGATTTTAGTTTGAAATCGTATAGTTTAGAACAATCTAATTTAGATCGGATCAATTTGTTAATCTAATTAACATGGATTGATCGATTTGTTTTACTGTGTGTGTTCTTGGTGAAACTGTGTGTTTTTGAGATTTCAGATTCATAGCTTAATATTGTGAAAACAATCAAGCGTATATGATTACCCATCACTTGTTGATTCGTAATCAGTCTGGTGATTGAAATTTGTGAGCCTATTCACAGATTTCTGTCTCAAGCGTCAAGCAGTTCGTTCAGGTTTTACTGTTCCATTGATTTTCGATTTTCTTCAATAGATCGCAAATTTTTAAAAATAGTATTCCTGTTGTTTTTGTTACTTACTTAGAATTGTCTCTGATTACTAATCCATCATTTGAACTAATTGTGTGGACAAATTCGGATTAGGTTATTAGATCCTGAATTAATTTTAACTCATTAGAAATTCTAAGTAAATTTTAACAAAAATGACAGATCAACAAATGGCACAACCGACTGTGTCTGTATATTCTGAATCAGGTTCCTCTGGTGCTAAACCTTCTGTGTTGAAGAATGCAGCTGACTTCCAACAATGGAAGCTTAGGTTTCAAAACCATATCGATAGCACTGATTCAGAGATGTGGTGTTCGATTGTTGACGGCCCATATGTTCCTGCTGATTTGAGTGAAGAAAACAGATTGAAATACCACAACAAAAGCTTACCTCTCAGAGGAATCAACCTGAGAGATGATGAGAAAAGAATGGTCAAAGTGGATATTAAAGCCTATGGTACACTTAAATCTGCTTTACCAATGGAAGTTTTGGTATGTGTCAAAGATTTTGAAACTGCAAAGAGCATGTGGTATCAGTTGGAGGTGATGTTTGCTGGAAATGAAGAAATCAAGAGAATGAAGAGAGATAGCCTCAAAATGATGTTTGACAACTTCAAACACATGTCTGGTGAAACAGTCACCCAACAAATCCAACGTTATGTGCAATTGATCAATGAGCTAAAAACTTTTGGAATCAAAGTTGATAATTATGACTTAAATCTTAAGTTATTAAATACACTTCCAGAGAGCTGGACTGAGAAGGTTACATTGATCAAGGAAACCAGAAAGCTTGATGAGGTAAAAATTGAAGAGATGATTGCCAAACTTGAAGCAATTGACATGGATGTCAAAGCACGAGCATCTACTGCTCAAGTTGGTCAATACAAATTTGTGAAGACTGCTGGTGTTCAAGGTGGTGTTCAAGCCTTGGTTGTTGAAGAAGGGAGGAGTAATTCTCAGTACTCTCCTAATGAAAATGTTGGATTTGGTGTATATTCAACTCCCACACCACAAGCACCTGCTGCTGCAAATCAATCACAAAATGACTCTCAACAACATTTTTCTCAGCAACAGTTTTCTGTAAACACCAATTCTGTTGAGCAGCAAGAAGCTTGCAAAGCATTTGTTGCAAGCTTTGAATGTTTTGCGGCAAGCTCTCTTTCAAAAGCTCAATTTACTCAACATGATCTTGAAGAAATAGATCCAAAGGATGTTGAAGAGATGGATATCAAATGGCAGATGGCCATGGTTGTCTTGAGGCACAAAAAATTCTGGAAGAAGTATGGTCCCATGAAATTTGAAGCTGATAAAACAAAAGTGGGTATTGATCTTGATAAAGTAAGATGCTACTAATGAAAGCCATTGCTGTTGTGGGTATCAATCTGCACCTGCTGTTCAAATGAAAGCAATTGAACCACCAAATCCAAAAGCACTTGTGGTAACAAACAACACAGAGGATTTTGATTGGAGCAAGTATGCTGATGAGTATGATCCTGCACAAGCCATGATTGCTGTTGCAAAAAATTTTCAAGAAGACACAGATGAACCACTCCTTGCTTTGATGGCACTGGGAAATGAGGTAACCAGACCATGTTCTGATGAGTGTAAAATCAAGCAAGAAGTTTCAAAACAACACATAGCTGATTTGCAAAGAGAATTAAGCAAATGCAGGTTTGAAGAGAAACAGTGGATAAATGACAAAATAACTCATGAAAATAAAATTAATTCTCTTTTAAAAGATAATGAACAACTTAAAACTGAGAAATTAATTTTGCAAAAAGAACATGATGAAAACTTGACAAAATTAACAAAAGCATTATCTGATTTATCCACTGCAACTCTGAAAGTTGAAAATTTTGAAACTTCTTCCAAACACTTGATTAATTTGCTCAGCAGTCAACTTCAAGGAAAGTCAAAGGCAAGGTTGGGTTTTCATGAGGTTCCACCTCCATACAATGAAAACTATACACCCATGCCTGAGTCAATGACTAGTCCAAAAGTGGTATTCCTAAATTATGATTATCAAAATCAAACAAGTGCAATTGTTGATGATTCACATACATTTTCTTTTAAGAATTTTGTCCTTGCTGAAAATACAACTTCTGATGCTTTAAAATCATCAATTGAAAATGAATCTGAGAAATTGATGACAACTGAAAACCAATCAAATTTAAAAGTCAAACAAAAGGTCTCAAATTCAACTCAGAATTTAGAGAAATCAAATGGATCTAACTCATCAAATTCAGATTCATCAACAAAATGCACAATTTGCAAGATCTTGTCTCACACAAGGAAACAATGCACATACAAATCAAAGAACCATTTTAACAAAATATCTGAATTTGTGGTGAAAAAGAAAAGACTGCAGGGTAAAAACTATTCTCCAGTTTCTGCAAACACTTCAAGGTACTGTTCTATATGTAGAACAAACAATCATGACCTTGTTGATTGTTACTATTATCAACCCGGTTTGGAGTGTATGCAGAACAGTAAAAATGTGGCTTATCCTTTTCCTGATAGTAAAGTTGCCAAAACTAAGGGCAAATCTAGAAACAATGCATATCATTCCAGAAATTCCAAAGATTCTAGATTCAGACAACACCAATCTGAAAATAGAATGTTTGGGGATTATTATCAGTCACAAATTCAAACATCTCAGCAACCAAGAGTCTCTCCTAAAAACTATCAGCAATGGCAAACTATGTTTGGTGGTTATCAACATCCCACACATAGTTTTGGTACTCAACAGTACTATAATGATGACAGCTATGGGTACAATTTCACCCCACCTAAAATCAGAAAACAGAATTTTCACAAAACAAAAGCATCAAACATTTTTCATGAAAATTCATTTTATGAATCAGATCCAAACAGTCATCATGCTGATCACAAATCAATTTTGAAGAAACCTATTAATAAAACAAATGGATATGATTCTTCTTCCTCTCTCAAGAATGAGAAAGGAAAGATCAATCAAAAGAAAGTATCCTTTGAATCACAATCCACTCAGAATTGGAAACCAAAAGCTGATTCTGAAAACAAACAAAAGGATGAATCTGATTTGCCAGATTTATGAAAATTGCAGAAAGTTACTTTTCAAACTTTTGAAAACGGGAAACCCAAGACCTGGGAGGCTTGGGTTCCATTGTCTATTTAATTTGTTTCATTGATTGTAGGGGCATCCAAGGAGAACTGACAACATCTGGTATGTTGACAGTGGATGTTCCAGGCACATGACAGGTAATGCCAACCTGCTTCATGATTTTCAAAATATCAATGGCATCTCTGTTGCGTTTGGAGGAGACCAGAAGGGAAAGATCACTGGTACTAGAATAGTAAAGTGCAGAAATCTCAGCTTTGATAACGTGAGCTATGTGCAGCAGCTTCAGTATAATCTGTTGAGTGTCTCACAGATTTGTGATAAAGACTACTCAGTCTTCTTCACCAAGCAAGAATGTGTGATTGTCAAGCCTGTTTTTAAAATCCCTGATGAATGGGTGGTGATGAGAACCCCAAGAAGGAATCATGTATACACTCTTAATATGGAATCACCACTACCAACATCACAAGAAACATGTTTACTTTCAAAGGCTACTGATGATGAATCAACAATGTGGCACAGAATACTTGCTCATGCAAACTTCAAATATATGAACAAGTTGGTAACTGGAAATCATGTCATTGGTTTACCACAAAAGGAATTTTTCTGTCTTGACCACTATGCTGCTTGTTTGAAAGGTAAATAGAAAAGATCTTCCCACAAATCAATTACAGCCAGTGTAATTAACTTCACATTACAGTTAATCCATATGGATTTATTTGGCCCTGTAAATGTGTTGAGTTTGGGAAAGAAACAATATTGCCTTGTGATGGTGGATGATTATTCAAGATATTCTTGGGTGTTCTTCTTGAACAAAAAAAATGAAACTGTTGATTTGATAATTCAGATGGTGAAAAGAATTGAGAATCAAATGGGAAAATCAGTTAGAGGTTTCAGGAGTGACAATGGTTCTGAATTTAAAAATGAAACAATGGACAATTTTTGTTTTGAAAAGGGAATAACAAGACAGTTCAGTGCAGCAAGAACCCCTCAACAAAATGGTAGTGCTGAAAGGAAAAACAGGTCCCTAATTGAAGCTGCAAGATCAATGCTTGCTGACTCAAAGCTTCCTTTGTCATTTTAGGCAGAAGCTGTCAACACAGCTTGTTATGTGCAAAACAGAACCTTTATTGTCAAAGAACAAAACAAAACTCCGTATGAAATCATGTTCTCCTGAAAACCTCAAATAAAATTTCTCAAAGCTTTTGGATGTCCATTCTCCATTTTGAACACAACTGACAGATTATCAAAATTTGATTCAAAAGCTGATGAGGGATATTTTGTTGGATATTCCAGTGTGTCAAAAGCTTACAAGGTCTTTAACAAAACTGCATACACTTTGCAAGAAACTGCTGATGTTGTGTTCTTTGAACATTATTTCAAGACAAAGTGTATAGGTCCTGATTGGCTATTTGACATGGACACTTTTATGAAAAGCTTTGATATTTTCCCATCTGATGATGCAGGCTCAAGTGAAACAAAAGATGATGATCCAGAGTTAACAAATTATGGGGGAGTATGGATTAAACCACTTGTATCTGATAATCCACCCATCATTGCTGATACTCAAGATCCACAGCCATCAGACTCATCTGCAGAAACATATTCAACTCATCAGCATTCATCATATGATGATGCTAATGCACAAAATTCTTCTCTGAATAGCAGTTCATTAGCAACACAACCAAATCCCACAACCCATTCATCTGACACAAATCCCTCTGATGAAAATGATGTTATTGATCTAAATGACACAAATTTAGATATCAATACTTTGGTTCCAACAAGTTCAACATACAGAACTGTTGAAAGAAATCATCCTGCCACAAATACCATTGGCAATTTATCATCAAAGACAACAAGGAGTATGCATGAATATGCAAATGTTTGCTTGTTTTCTTGCTTTCTTTCTCAAGATGAACCCAAAAACATCAAAGAAGCCTTAAAAGATAACAGTTGGGTAGAAGCAATGCAGGAAGAATTGCAGCAATTTAGAAAACAAGAAGTTTGGACCCTTCTTGATCTACCTGAAAACCAAGTACCCATTGGCACAAAATGGGTATTCAGGAACAAGAAAGATGATAGAGGGATTGTGATAAAAAACAAAGCAAGGCTTGTAGCACAAGGCTACACACAGGAAGAAGGTATTGATTATGATGAAGTGTTTGCACCAGTTGCAAGAATTGAAGCTATTAGAATCTTTCTAGCTTATGCAGCTGCCTTCAAGTTTACTGTTTATCAACTGGATGTAAAATCTGCCTTCCTGTATGGCAAACTTCACGAAGAGGTCTATGTGGCACAGCCACCAGGTTTTAAACATCCAGATCATCCATACAGAGTGTTCAAATTGGACAAAGCTTTGTATGGGTTGCATCAAGCTCCCAGAGCATGGTATGAAACCTTGTCTTCTTATTTCATTGAAAATCATTTTAAAAGAGGAAAGATAGACCAAACACTCTTCTTGAAGCATGTAAATGGTGATCTCTTAGTAGTTCAAGTGTATGTGGACGACATAATATTTGGGTCCACAAACAAGACACTATGTGAGGAATTTGAAGCCTTGATGAAGAAAAAATTTCAAATGAGTGCCATGGGTGAACTCACTTTCTTTCTTGGCCTTCAAGTCAAGCAAATGCCTGATGGAATCTTTATCAGCCAAACAAAGTATGTCAAAGATATCCTCAAGAAGTTTGACCTCACTGATTCAAAGCCAGCTACAACACCTACAGATCCAACAACCAGATCCAACAGGGAAGCCAGTCAATCAAACTCATTACAGATCAATGATTGGTTCCCTCATGTATCTCACTGCAAGAATGCCTGATATCATGTTTAGTGTATGTTTATGTGCCAGATACCAAGCTGATCCCAAAGAATCCCACGAAATTGCTGTTAAAAGAATTTTTAGAAATCTCAAAGGAAAACCTGATCTTGGACTAATGTATCCAAAAGATGAGGATTTTTATTTAACTGCCTACACTGACAGTGATTTTGGGGGAGATAATTGGGATAGAAAATCAACGTCAGGAGGTTGTCAATACCTTGGTAACAAGCTGGTATCTTGGCAATGCAAAAAGCAAACAAATGTGTCCATATCAACTGCAGAAGCTGAATATATAGCCGCTTCACAGTGTTGTTCTCAAGTTCTCTGGATTCAAACCCAGATGCTTGACTTTGATTCAACTTTTTGAAAACTCCAACAAAAATAGATAATAAAGCAGCAATTTTCATAACTAAAAATCCAGTACAACACTCAAAAACAAAGCACATAGAAATAAGATATCATTTCCTTAGAGATAACTCTGAAAAAGGATTGATAGAATTAAAGTACATGAATACTAAATTTCAACTTGCAGACTTATTTACCAAAGCATTAGACCCAAAAAGTTTTGAATTTCTGGTAAAAAGTCTAGGCATGATGAAATATGAAAATTGATTAAATTTTGCTAAATTACAGTGATAATTTTTTTTTAACAAAGAAAAATACAAAAACATTAGAAAAACAAAGAAAAATACAAAAACATTAGAAAAACAATGAAAAATACAAAAATATGTGAATTTCAGTATTGTATATATTTTTTTCATATCTGATATTGATTTCTTGAAAAATGATAGGAATCTGTGATGGAAAAGGATATATCAAGAAGCAAAGGTTCAGGGAAGAATATTGAAATCCTCAAAGCTTTGGTAGGCTCAGCTGAAAACTAGTCAATTCTGGAAAATGAGAAACAAGATTAAAATGAAAAATATGTAAGGCATTTTATCTATCTCATGATAAGGTATTAAATCTCTTTGATTTAGAATATAAGAGGTGAAAGTTGAATTTATGACTATCTCCCACCATTTAAAGTACATATACATAAAAGACTACATTATCAGCTGCACCATCAACCAAATAAGTGTAGTTATACACAGCAGTCTGTATAATGCAATGTCTCAAAAGAACAAAAACAGAGAAAAACTTTCTGATTTAACAGCACACATCAACCAAATAAGTGTTCATAGAACACAGTGCTTGTCATTGATGAAAAGAAAAGAAAAACAAATTTTCATTAAAATATTTACTTATAAAACGGTAATCAAGTGGAGATCTTACATAAATCCTTAAAATATTCTACAATTCGACTTCAAACAGTGCCTTTTTATGTGTGTGATAACTTGCTAATTTACATTTAAATTATACCTTAATTGAACAAGTTCTCATTATCTGGTTTATGATTATATCAGCAGGGTTTAAGTGGATAAACAATACCATTGTTTGAATTTTCAATAATATTTCAAAACATTTCTTTTGATACATAAAGTTCTAAAACAGATATGATTTTAAGAATCAAATTCATATCAGATTTAAGTATGTAAATATTAATTTCTGCCAAATTTTACTTATCACTGTGACTTACCAAAGTTTGAATCAAACCAAACAAAATAGAAAATTTAACATCATAAAACAACAAAAATAAATTGGATTTAAAAAAAAAATTGCTAATCTCAATAAAAAGGAGTTTCATAAGTTGATTTTCAAACAGTTGAAACAGTTGATAATGAAAATCTGTTTGTTCCCAAGTAACCTGCAGTGCTGACATGCATTTTTAAGAATGCTGATGACAAATCTTCATTTATCAAGTTAATATCTTCAGGTTATCACTTCATTTGAATTCCATCACATCACACTGCCGACAGGTAAGATTCATTTGAATTTCCAAGTAACTTCCAGTGCTGACAGTTACTTCTCTAATGCTGATGAAGTAAGTTTCAGTGTTGACAGTTAATTCTCTAATGCTGATGAAGTTTCAGTGCTGACAGTTACTTCTCTAATGCTGATGAAGTATGCTTCAGTGCTAACGGCAAACTCTTTCAAGTGCTGATCCCTTTGCATTGATTAAGTAACATGACTACCTAACAAATTGATCCAAGTATTTCTCAGTGCTGATAAGTAATATTTCAGTACTGATGAATAAACTCTCAGTGCTGACAAGTAATTCTCAGTGCTGATGAGTAAACTCTCAGTGCTGATGAGAAATTCTCAAATGTTGATGCACAACTTGATCAAGTAGCATGTTGCCCAACCAATTAATCAATGCTGACACTCAAAATCAACAAATCTCAAAATTTGGCCAAGTATAAATCCGGAACAAATGATCAATGCTGATGATCATGAGTTAAACTTTACTTCCTCAACACACCAATGCTGATGAATAAAGTTTCAGTCACTTAGCAGTTTTTTGAGTAAAATCATCTGAAAAGGGGGAGCACGTGAGAATTTAATGAAATCACGTGAAAAATTAAAATTTTTCACTTTTTCATCATATTTAAATCTCGTACTCAGCAAAGTTAACCTATAAAAGGAACTTGAAAAGTGAACCCTAATCCTTATCAGCACTCTATTGCACTTGCGCGAAAACCCTTCACTCGAACCCTCAAATCTCATCAAAATTGTCATTATACTGCGATCGAATCATCAATACTCTTCATTTTCAAGTTCACAACCCTCATTCACTGATCTTAAAGATATGGCTCTTTTAGAAATTGCAGACCAACACAACGTGTGTGCTTTCTTGAACGCAGATCATCCCAAAGCTCATGGGTTTAGGGAAACTCTTCGTTTCATAAACAGATCAAACTTGGTGTTTGCCCTAACTGCAAGGCCAACCTTGTACAGGCAAATGATCAACGAGTTTTGGATTACAGCAGTTGAAGAAGTACAAAATGATATTCGAACAATTGTTGGAACAGTTGGAGGGCAACAAGTCGTTATTACTGAACAGACAGTGAGAAATGTTTTGCATTTAGGAAATGATGAATGCGATATAACTGAGTTACCAGATGATGAAATTTTGGATTTCTTCCAAAATTTTCTTGGTTATACTAGCGGAATGCCCAGAAGACAGATACTCAAAGGTCAATTAATGCCAAAGTGGAAACTGTTAGCTCACATCTTGCAACACTGCATCTCAAATAGGAGATCAGGATGGTTTGAGCTTCCACTTGGCACAACATCTATGATCATGAGCCTGCTGATGTCAACCCCATTCAACTTTACAAGAACCATCTTTAATGGGATGACAACAAATGTAAATGCAGGAAGTAAAAAATTCTTGATGTATCCAAGATTCATCCAGCTAATAATCAACCATCAACACCCAGACATGCAAACCTTTGGTGAAAAGATTCATGGGTTGAAACATCATGATCATCTTACATGTCCATCAATGAACAGGGGCAAAGTTGACGGAGGAGATATAGAATTCCCCAAATATTCTTTGATCTACAAGATGCATTAATTGAACAAGGGATGTTTATTGCTGATAATGAGGAAGATGATAATGAAGATAATGATTCTAGCACTTCATCATCAGATCACATTGATTCTGATGCTGATTTGTCTAGCAGTGATAGCAGTGAAGATGACAATGATGATGGTGATGATGGTGATAATAATGAAAGATTTCAAGAACAGATTTTAACGTCTGCACATCACTCTCCAGAACAATCAGTTGAATCACAGGCAAGGCCTGATGATCAAGATTTTACTCAAAATATTGATCTTACTCCCAATATTTTTCCAATCCAAACAGCAACAGAAACTTTATCAACTCCAAATTCTCCTTTGGAAGTTGATAGCCAAAACATTGATAACTTTCAAACGTCTCAACAAACAACACAGCAAGAACAACAACAACAGCAGCAACAACAAGAATCAGCAACTGTGCTTGCTACTGAACATATTCAATCTGTTATTCAAGATATTCAATCTTCACAACCACAACCTCAAGCTCAATCTCAATCATCAACTGCAGTAAGAATGGTTCCAATTTTGCTGCAGCACATGGCCTCTCAAATTGAAGCCAAAGAAACTGAAATCAATCAGCTAACTGCTGAAATTGAAAATGATTTTGATGAACATATGACTGAATACAATCAATTTCAAGATGCTCTTGATGAACAGAATGCTGAAATCACTAGACTCCTGATTGAACTTGAACAGAAAGACTATCATCTGCGGTTCAAAATGCATACATTGAAAGTCAGGATGCACATATCAGAGATTTAAGTGAAGCAGCTGCTCAAGCTCAAATTTATGTCCAAAAGAGTGATGATTATGTTAATCAATTCACAAACACTCTGGATTCACAAGTGGAAGAGATAGCAAATTTAAAAGCCTTCGTAGATGATCTACAAAGTGATTTGAAACACTCAATTGCTCAAAGAGAAAGATATATTGAGAAATCCACTGAATTGAGCCAAAAGCTAATTAGTGCTCAAAATGAAGTAAATTATGCTCAAAAGGCTCAAAATAAAATGAAGAAGCATGTAGATATTCTCAAGTCTGAAATTCAAAAGTTGAAAAATCAACTTGCAGCAGCTAGTGGCCTGGCTGATAATGATCAAAAGGAAATCATAGCTGAACTTAAAGATACCATTAATTCAAGAGAGCAGAAAATTGCTGAATTAAATGCTCAATGTGAGAAAATCACTGAATTAAAAGATCAATTAGAAGAAAGTAAGCTGGCCTATGAAAAAGAAATTGAAAAGATGAATCTTCAATTAAAATCAGTCAGAGCAAAATCCAAAGTCTTGCAGAAAGAGATTGATTCTCTAAAATAAACAGATCAGAACAGGATAAATTCTCTGCAAGAAGCTGCAAAAGAAATTACAAGGCTTAATGCCATAATTTCAAAATCAAAGAGAGCAGAGACTTCTTTTGAATCTCTTGAATATACTATTGAAGAGCTTGAAAAAGAAAATAAAATATTAAGAGAAAGAATTGAAGAACTTTAGGATGAGGTTGAAGATTTCCAAAAATCAAAACAAGTTGTCAGTAGTGATGATGTTGACATCAGTTCAGGGGGAGATGATGCATCCTCCAAGGGGGAGAAGAGGAAGTTTGACCATGACAGAGATGATAAAGCTACAAAAAGGTTCAAATCTTCCTCACCACCAAAATCCCCGGAGAAGTCAAAATCTCCATCTCCCCAAACTCAAACAGAAGTAACATCAGCCAGGGACTTAGATCCAAACTTTAAGGCTGTAATTTTCCAAAGATATGGATTCTTAGATCTACTGAATAAAGCAACTGAAGATCTGTTAAATGTCAGCATTCCAAGTTTTGAAGAGTTTTCAAGGGGGATTCCTGGAACAGAAATTGACAGAAGCTTAATTAGGAATCACCTTGAGGCTCTAAGAAGAAAACAAGAAAATGCCCGAGAAAAGGCAAAGGGCAAAGAAAAGGCTTCTGAATCTTCAAAGCCTTCTTCAAAGTTTGATAAGAAACAAGTGAAGGCATTGGCTGGGATTCTTGGTGAATTAACAGATGCAGAACTGGCTGCAAATGAAACACTAATGTCAGAAATCCAAGAATCCAGCAGCATGCATGCACCAACATCCTCCACTGGTCCTCAAACTGAAACTCTATCAGCAACAATCACTCCACAGTTTGAGGAACCAAACATTTCTTTTAGTGAAAGCTTCGTGTAACAACAGTGCCGAAACCGGTGCCGGAACAGTGATCGCAACAGTAGCACGAACAGTAAACAGGCACCAACTATACATATTGCATTCTATTTCATGTTCATATTAATAGTCAAAGTCATTTCACATTATCAAACAACAGATTCATAAACATTTAGCAGAAACTAAGTACAGAACAATGGTTCTTGAGTCAGGTAATTATCTGGCAACACTGAACCATCATGGGTTTATTTGTTAGGATCTATTAGGATAGCACGTATGCGAGGCTAATCAAAACAATACAATAACAGTTGTTGTTACGGAATGTTAAACCGACGGACTGTTCGTATAGGTGACGATCTGTACGAATACATCTGACAGTTTAATGATCTGAAACGATGATTGTAAATTAGACAACAAAATCAGAAAGTGAAACGTACGATCGTGTTTGTACAGTTAGCGCTCTGTACGAAGACGCGCGTAAGTGACGTTTTCTGACGAAACGAAAGACGACTCGAACGATAATAATTATAAGGAAATAAAATATTTCCTGTTTTACAATTTTGAAACTCATCATAATTAAAATGTAAAGCAAAACTATTTTAATTTTATACGCGTAAACTATAATACGCGAATAAATAATAAAACGCGTAATATTAATGAGTTTCGATAAATAAATTAGGGAAATACCATTTAATATCATTACTAGAAATAGCCACATTCCAAACACATAAAATAAAGCCTTTTATTTAGATTACGTAATTATACGCGCTACGATCCGGAAACGCGACGAAGACGCGAACCGAGCAAACGAAATGAACCCGAATACCCTCGGGGTATATAAACGTGGAAATAACTAAATTCTTTCATTTTTACACATCTCTCTCTCTCTCTAGCTCTCTCTCCCGTCATCTCTCTCTCTAGAGTTTTTCATCTTCAACCTTCAAGATCTCACTCGTTTGGAGACGAAATTGGGCGTTCTTGGTGTCCACGCGTAGCTAGGAACGAACTCTACAAGGGAGTACAACAGATCGGAAGCTTTGGTCACTGAAATTTAAGGTATGTAGCTCGAAACTTTCGGAAAAAAATGGGGTTTTATATGTTCTTGTTCGACCTATCATGTTCAACCGGCTCAAGACCATACCATGCACATCTTGTATCTTCGAGACATCTTCTGACATAACCCAACCTTTAGAATGGTTCGACAATGGTTCAAAGAGAGGGGGAAGACGAGCTGAAACAGGTTCGCCAAGGGGTATGGGCGGCCGAACCTTTTTGAGGTGAACGAACCCTGCGTGAGCCACTCCCGAACCCTGTCAAGCTTCACCAACCACCGAACCCTAGTCTAACAGACGAACCATCCCATAGGCGAACCTTGTCGCCTCTGCCGAACCTTTCATAACCCACGAACCACCTGCGAACCCTGGCGAACCATTATGTAGAGACACGAACCCTCAGGCCGCCACGAACCTTCCACCTGGTTGGCGAGCCCTCACGAACCCATGCATCAGGAACGAACCCTGGTTCGTTGGTCACCACAGCCGAACCCTAAGTGACATGGTGTTAGCCGAACCCTATTCTAGGAACAAACCCTGCTTCATGCAGGCGAACCCTCGACCACGGTGCATGTTAGTCGAACCATATTGCACAAACCACCAAACCCTTTTAGTTCATCATGTAGCCGAACTCTTTTAGTTCATCATGTAGCCAAACCCTTGAAAGGTTCGCTGGTCTGATGATATTCGGCATACCGAAATTCGAATTTGGGCCAGCTTCATGTCCAACGCATTCTAAAGGGATCCACGATCGGTATTGGGCCCAAACAATCACAACATTTAATTAGCCCAACATCCTAACCGGCTCCTATAACCCAATCGGCCCATGTATTGTAATGACCCAACAAGTTCGAGTTTAGATTGTTAGGAATGAAATTGGTTCTAGGCTTGACTCACACGTAGCTCGTTTAATTTAATTTAGCCCACATAACTTTCTAAGGCCCAATAACCTTATGAATATGCCAAGACCACTTAAATTGGACCAATATCTAAGGTTGACCCGTTGTACATTTGATTAAGTTAAATGTTAATCAATTGGGTCATAATGGCAAGTTAGGTCTAACATAAGGCCCATGAGATCTAAACTTCAATAAAAACAATGTTAGGATTAATTACCGATCTAATTTAGGATATTCTAGCACAATTATCATATGGGATCATTATAGGGGATGATCATTCTTTTAGTCAAACACAATTGAACCTCGTTAAACTAAGATATCAAATGTCATGGAAAGATTACACTAGGGATGGAAAACAAGAACCTAAAGGTTATGGGTTGACTTAGATGTTAACACCTAAAACCATGGGGAAATTACAAAGGCACATGATTAATCTAAATGGTTATTTACACCATCTAGGTTAATGACTTAATAAGCAAACAAGAGATCGTTTGAAAATCAAAGTCTATTAGTGGGCCCAAGAATGGCTCAATGGGTTTAATATAAGCCCATCATGTTTAATTACACTTTTCTTAAATTAATTATGCTTTTCATAAAAGAAATTATATTATAAACCTTAACAATATAATTAAATGGTTTTCCTAAATAAATGATCAAACTTAAAATGATGTAATTTGAAAATGTTTTACTTAAAGGCTTTAAATGATTAATGTGGGATTTGGGTTACTAATGGGTAATAGTTTAACTTAGATAGAGGAAATTCTAGAAACACACTAGTAATCTAGGACACGTAGTTGCACATCGAGACCAAACCATAGATACGGCAATTCCTGTAGGTACTTATCGTATTCGAATTCTTTAAAATAACCCAGGTGCTAAAGATACTTAGGCAACAATCAAAGAGTGCGCTTATCTTTTGTGGTTCATTGCACGGCAACACAGGTGAGTTCATTGCCCCTTTTCTAACATTTTTGTTTTAAAACGCGGGGCTGAGAAGCATGCGTAAACTGTTATTTAAATTGTTTACTTAAATGCTTTTAAATTTATATGTTTTACATATATATAAATGTTATCCTAGACCATGTCTAGGAAGATTTTATGCAGGTTTACTACTGATTTTACTTATAAATTAAGTGAATAATCGGATTTAAACTAAAAGATTTCAATAGATCAAAACAGTTCAAAAGGATCACATCAAACATTTTGACAAAACAAGTGTGGGAGTTCAAGGAATCAAACTAAACATTTTGACAAATCAAGTGGGTGAATTCAAGGAAATCAAACCAAACATTTTGACAAACAAGTGTGGGACTTCAAGAAATCAAACAAAACAATCTTTGCAAAGACAACATTCAATGTTCTACAAACCAAGTGTTTGTTGAATAACGAATCAAGTGTACAATCGATCAATGAATCTAGTATTCTATGATCAACACATCAAGTACATCTTGTAACAGCATCAGACGAATCAATAAATCATTTTCAAGGGAAAGCCTGGGAAATATCAGAGATAGCATACGCCAAAAACATTGACGAAACATAAAATCCTGCATTTCAAGAAGTCCTAGCTAGACTGTTTGACTTGTAGGTCGTATGTTTGAGGATATTTACAGTTTCCCTAACTACTAAGTACCTAGATTGACAGACTAGTCTACTCGAGTATGACCACAGGCCCCAATCATTAGGACTTAGGTTTTATTAAATGTTTATTTATTTATTAAATTAAGCATTTATAACTGTTTATACAATTACTATGGTTGATCATATTGTGTGATGAACTTATGAAATCAACATGGATTTCAAATGATTGTAATTACAGGGACGAAAAACAGAAGAGTCATGGGTAAATGGTAGGGTAAAAATGCCTAATTATCATTAACAACAATGTCCTATGCGGATTAGTATGTGGTGGGATGGCGTCTGGGCGGGGTTGTAGCCTCGACTCAGGGGTATGCCCTATACATAAGCATACCGATCTGGATGATACATGTGGAGTTAATGAGGTTAGGGTCTTTACCAAAGGAGGTTTTCAAATCATTTTCAAATCATTTTCAAATCATTTTCAAATACTAAATTATATGAACTCACCAACCATGTGTTGACTTTATTTTTGCATGACTTCTCAGGTGACGAACAGGTCAACTGAAGAGTTATTTCTTTGGAATAGGTTATCTGATAGAGGACCTAGCTTTTTGGACCTGCATATTTTGAAGCATCATTATACAGTTTGTTTAGTATATCTTGTGCAGCTACAAGATTGAAGACTTATGATGTGATAGTGGGTTTACATTGTTAAATTGTAAACTTAACCGATATAATTTAACACTGTAATCCTGTTTTAAATTAGCAAAGTTTCTCATTTATATATCATGTGCAATGCGAACAATCTGATCATTTCGATTATCATTCCGATATCGCGCACCGGGAACCTTCCGCCCGTCGGGGAAACACGATCCTACCCCGCCGGCTCGGGGTGTGACAGATTGGTATCAGAGCCATGGTTATAGAGAAATATAGGTCACTTATTTAAACGGTTTGGCCTAGACTATAACCTAGGGACCCTGCATGTAGAGAACATAGGAATTAGGAATTTACTTGCATTGTGTCTTCTGCATTCGATCATTGCACTAACCAATGTTCTGTTGGTTATGATTAAAATGTCACCAAGAAGGCAACCATCACCGCCTCTACCTCCACAAGAGACGCACCCAGCCGTTGAGGTACTTGCAACACTGATCACTGAACAGTTGGTGGCGATCCTCCCTGGAATCATCACCCGGATCAGGAACAGTGAGGAATTTACCAGGAACTTCCCATTACTTGCTGCAGAGAAGAAGGAACCGGAAGGAGGAGAAAATAGCAGGAAGCGAAAACGGAGTCGTTCCAAGAAATCAGGAAATCCTGAAATCTACACTGAGGCCATTCCCCTTCGTCAGATGGCCGTTGCTCCGGAGTCAGAGAATCGTAGGTGTTACGCTGGAAAATCACCCCTTTGCACTAACTGTCACTATCACCACCGCGCTGAAATCTCATGCAAGCAATGCATCCATTGTGGTAGGACGAACCATTGGGATCACCAATGCAGATCATCAATGAAATTAGTATGCAAACCGGAGGTTAGAAAATTTCCTTTATGTGCCACGTGCGGTCTCCACCATGCTAAGAATAAACTGTGCAAACATTGTCTGAACTGCGGAGGAAAGGGACACTGGAGTCGTGATTGTAATGATCCCCCGACTCATAACCAGAATCCTGGAAACACTACATATCCCCTTCCTCGACACAGCAAAGATTGTTATGTGTGCGGACTGTCCGAACACATTGCCCGAGACTGCCCTGTGAGGATATCTTTTACAAATCCTGCACCTTCTAAAGGAAAAGCTTCCCTCTATTCGGCTTGTCACTACCATGACCTGGCTGAACCTTCGTGCCTACAATGCACGCGTTGTGGAAAGACGGGACACTGGATACAACAGTTTCGGCCACCAATAGCCTCTACTCCTCGTCAATATTTTGGTGCATTTCCTAAATGTGTCAGATGTGGTTTTCATCATGGTGAGGAGAAACCTTGTAAACACTGTCTGAATTGTGGTAAATACGGACACTGGATTCAACAGTGTCGGTTTATTTCCACTAGGAAATGGGAACAAAAAGCGAGCACCTTTACTTCCCCTCAACATAACAACAATTGCTTCATGTGCGGAATGCATGGACATTTCGCAAGGGACTGCTCTAGGAAAATGTCTCCAGCAGACCCAGCAGACATTGTGGAACTACTCGCTTTACCAGCTCCTGAGGAACACTCGGAGCCCGATGACTTCATAGGTATGCAAATTTCAGCTTAATACCTTAAATTATCTGTTGGGGTATTAATTAGAACTGCATAGTCTGTTGTAATTTTAGGAACAATAAATTTAAGCTAGTCAAAAGCAAAGTCAGTGCCGAAAGGATAATCAGAATAATAATTGAAGGAACCTTTAGGTTAAATAAGAGTTAGATGATTAAATAGGGATAGAGTAATCCTTAATGCCAGCTTAATTACTGTAAATTAGAATAGGACTTTATCTAATTAGAACACTAAAAGCCTTAGAAATTAAAAATGTCAAAACTAGTGTGTAGACTTTCATTTTATACATAGATCTCCTAGAAATTGAGTTACCTAAATTTGAGAACTCTGACTCTAGGATGTTAGGAAAAGTAAATCTGAGAACTGTGTCAGGTCCTTACGTAGACTAAATAAGTAGATCAAGGGAAGTCATTTGAGAATACAAGATGAGAGTATGCTCGAGAAAATATTTCGAATGAATTATGGGCGTTCCAAATTATGGTGATGCTCTTCGAGTAGAAGAATGCATCTATGGTTTCTTGGACCTCATGAATCGAGCGTACAAACCGTAGCTGGTTAGTTTGTCATTACTGTTAATGATGACATACTGAATTATTATAGTAGCACGACAGAACACGAACGACATCTCAGGAATATTTTGGAACTGTCAAAGAAAGAAAAACTTTATCTTAAATTCTCCCAATTTGAAATCGAATGAGAATAAGTAATCGTTGGAACAAAAGTTACAATAGGTTTCATAAGTCTCATGACTTTAGGGTAAGAGTAAGATAGATATACACCATCACACAGATGGGTATAGGAGTACTGAGAAGGTAAATCCTTATCTTTATCCTAATAACTCTGCCGTATTTTAGGTAGACCTCCCCGCTGTATAATGTAAACCTTCGAGCTGAGGATAGATTAAACAAATGGTGAAGTATGTGTACGGTTATGTCAAACAACCTAATTACTCGCCATGGGTGACTTAAGGACCTCGATCTTAAGATCAAGACCTAGATGTAGTGAGAGTCACCTACGAAGATTTTAAGGAGTGTGTCAGATTTTAGAGCCGAAAGACAGTTTGAGATAAACCGGGTGTAATACTTACTACCAAATTAGTGGGTGGACTCTGGTGATAGGTAAACTGATGGATATTATACAGCAACGAGATAGTGGTACGCTATGTGATACCATTGTTTAACATTTTGGTTAGGGACGGCATTTTCATAATAATGTGTAACCCACATCGCAGAAATCTCTAGGGATGTACTTAAAAATAATTACAGCTCGCCGTTCACCAAAGGACGGTCGAAGCGAAAGTACGACACGGATCTTGGAGGATATGTTGAGAATCTGTATGTCAAACTTCAGTGGAAAGTTGGACACCCAAATGCCACCGATTAAATCTTCCTACAACAACCGTCAATATAGTAGCATCGAATGCACACCATTCGAGGCTCCTTGAGGTCGGCAACGTCAGTCGCCGACTGACGGATTAAAGGTGTAGTCCATCCCAGAATAAAGGGACGAACAAGCACCACGAAACGTAGGACAATCCGAGATCATCAAATGCATTCGAGCTATGACACATAGATTGAGGTCAGCAAATGACTTTAGTTGGATGTGTTATGTGTTGCACATCTCGAACTTGAATAAATGTCGTACTAATGAGTCGTTCATCATGTCAATTGAAGGAATTCAATTGGATGAACATTTATACGTTATGTAATGATCTTCAGAGTTATGGCTTGTTAGATTAAACAACTAAGAAAAGTTGTATTTCCATTAAGTTTAGTGGAAATTCATGGCGCAAACTCAAGTTTACTTGGGAAATGCGAAGAACACATGATGTCCCGGAAATCCCCAAGTGCTTACGGAGAAAGTTGTAACAGATGGCTACTCTTAAATTTCGGGACGAAATTTCTTTAACAAGGGGAGACTGTAACAACAGTGCCGAAACCGGTGCCGGAACAGTGATCGCAACAGTAGCACGAACAGTAAACAGGCACCAACTATACATATTGCATTCTATTTCATGTTCATATTAATAGTCAAAGTCATTTCACATTATCAAACAACAGATTCATAAACATTTAGCAGAAACTAAGTACAGAACAATTGTTCTTGAGTCAGGTAATTATCTGGCAACACTGAACCATCATGGGTTTATTTGTTAGGATCTATTAGGATAGCACGTATGCGAGGCTAATCAAAACAATACAATAACAGTTGTTGTTACGGAATGTTAAACCGACGGACTGTTCGTATAGGTGACGATCTGTACGAATAGATCTGACAGTTTAATGATCTGAAACGATGATTGTAAATTAGACAACAAAATCAGAAAGTGAAACGTACGATCGTGTTTGTACAGTTAGCGCTCTGTACGAAGACGCGCGTAAGTGACGTTTTCTGACGAAACGAAAGACGACTCGAACGATAATAATTATAAGGAAATAAAATATTTCCTGTTTTACAATTTTGAAACTCATCATAATTAAAATGTAAAGCAAAACTATTTTAATTTTATACGCGTAAACTATAATACGCGAATAAATAATAAAACGCGTAATATTAATGAGTTTCGATAAATAAATTAGGGAAATACCATTTAATATCATTACTAGAAATAGCCACATTCCAAACACATAAAATAAAGCCTTTTATTTAGATTACGTAATTATACGCGCTACGATCCGGAAACGCGACGAAGACGCGAACCGAGCAAACGAAATGAACCCGAATACCCTCGGGGTATATCAACGTGGAAATAACTAAATTCTTTCATTTTTACACATCTCTCTCTCTAGCTCTCTCTCCCGTCATCTCTCTCTCTCTAGAGTTTTTCATCTTCAACCTTCAAGATCTCACTCGTTTGGAGACAAAATTGGGCGTTCTTGGTGTCCACGCGTAGCTAGGAACGAACTCTACAAGGGAGTACAACAGATCGGAAGCTTTGGTCACTGAAATTTAAGGTATGTAGCTCGAAACTTTCGGAAAAAAATGGGGTTTTATATGTTCTTGTTCGACCTATCATGTTCAACCGGCTCAAGACCATACCATGCACATCTTGTATCTTCGAGACATCTTCTGACATAACCCAACCTTTAGAATGGTTCGACAATGGTTCAAAGAGAGGGGGAAGACGAGCTGAAACAGGTTCGCCAAGGGGTATGGGCGGCCGAACCTTTTTGAGGTGAACGAACCCTGCGTGAGCCACTCCCGAACCCTGTCAAGCTTCACCAACCACCGAACCCTACTCTAACAGACGAACCATCCCATAGGCGAACCTTGTCGCCTCTGCCGAACCTTTCATAACCCACGAACCACCTGCGAACCCTGGCGAACCATTATGTAGAGACACGAACCCTCAGGCCGCCACGAACCTTCCACCTGGTTGGCGAGCCCTCACGAACCCATGCATCAGGAACGAACCCTGGTTCGTTGGTCACCACAGCCGAACCCTAAGTGACATGGTGTTAGCCGAACCCTATTCTAGGAACAAACCCTGCTTCATGCAGGCGAACCCTCGACCACGGTGCATGTTAGTCGAACCATATTGCACAAACCACCGAACCCTTTTAGTTCATCATGTAGCCGAACTCTTTTAGTTCATCATGTAGCCGAACCCTTGAAAGGTTCGCTGGTCTGATGATATTCGGCAAACCGAAATTCGAATTTGGGCCAGCTTCATGTCCAACGCATTCTAAAGGGATCCACGATCGGTATTGGGCCCAAACAATCACAACATTTAATTAGCCCAACATCCTAACCGGCTCCTATAACCCAATCGGCCCATGTGTTGTAATGACCCAACAAGTTCGAGTTTAGATTGTTAGGAATGAAATTGGTTCTAGGCTTGACTCACACGTAGCTCGTTTAATTTAATTTAGCCCACATAACTTTCTAAGGCCCCCTTATGAATATGCCAAGACCACTTAAATTGGACCAATATCTAAGGTTGACCCGTTGTACATTTGATTAAGTTAAATGTTAATCAATTGGGTCATAATGGCAAGTTAGGTCTAACATAAGGCCCATGAGATCTAAACTTCAATAAAAACAATGTTAGGATTAATTACCGATCTAATTTAGGATATTCTAGCACAATTATCATATGGGATCATTATAGGGGATGATCATTCTTTTAGTCAAACACAATTGAACCTCGTTAAACTAAGATATCAAATGTCATGGAAAGATTACACTAGGGATGGAAAACAAGAACCTAAAGGTTATGGGTTGACTTAGATGTTAACACCTAAAACCATGGGGAAATTACAAAGGCACATGATTAATCTAAATGGTTATTTACACCATCTAGGTTAATGACTTAATAAGCAAACAAGAGATCGTTTGAAAATCAAAGTCTATTAGTGGGCCCAAGAATGGCCCAATGGGTTTAATATAAGCCCATCATGTTTAATTACACTTTTCTTAAATTAATTATGCTTTTCATAAAAGAAATTATATTATAAACCTTAACAATATAATTAAATGGTTTTCCTAAATAAATGATTAACTTAAAATGATGTAATTTGAAAATGTTTTACTTAAAGGCTTTAAATGATTAATGTGGGATTTGGGTTACTAATGGGTAATAGTTTAACTTAGATAGAGGAAATTCTAGAAACACACTAGTAATCTAGGACACGTAGTTGCACATCGAGACCAAACCATAGATACGGCAATTCCTGTAGGTACTTATCGTATTCGAATTCTTTAAAATAACCCAGGTGCTAAAGATACTTAGGCAACAATCAAAGAGTGCGCTTATCTTTTGTGGTTCATTGCACGGCAACACAGGTGAGTTCATTGCCCTTTTCTAACATTTTTGTTTTAAAACGCGGGGCTGAGAAGCATGCGTAAACTGTTATTTAAATTGTTTACTTAAATGCTTTTAAATTTATATGTTTTACATATATATAAATGTTATCCTAGACCATGTCTAGGAAGATTTTATGCAGGTTTACTACTGATTTTACTTATAAATTAAGTGAATAATCGGATTTAAACTAAAAGATTTCAATAGATCAAAACAGTTCAAAAGGATCACATCAAACATTTTGACAAAACAAGTGTGGGAGTTCAAGGAATCAAACTAAACATTTTGACAAATCAAGTGGGTGAATTCAAGGAAATCAAACCAAACATTTTGACAAACAAGTGTGGGACTTCAAGAAATCAAACAAAACAATCTTTGCAAAGACAACATTCAATGTTCTACAAACCAAGTGTTTGTTGAATAACGAATCAAGTGTACAATCGATCAATGAATCTAGTATTCTATGATCAACACATCAAGTACATCTTGTAACAGCATCAGACGAATCAATAAATCATTTTCAAGGGAAAGCCTGGGAAATATCAGAGATAGCATACGCCAAAAACATTGACGAAACATAAAATCCTGCATTTCAAGAAGTCCTAGCTAGACTGTTTGACTTGTAGGTCGTATGTTTGAGGATATTTACAGTTTCCCTAACTACTAAGTACCTAGATTGACAGACTAGTCTACTCGAGTATGACCACAGGCCCCAATCATTAGGACTTAGGTTTTATTAAATGTTTATTTATTTATTAAATTAAGCATTTATAACTGTTTATACAATTACTATGGTTGATCATATTGTGTGATGAACTTATGAAATCAACATGGATTTCAAATGATTGTAATTACAGGGACGAAAAACAAAAGAGTCATGGGTAAATGGTAGGGTAAAAATGCCTAATTATCATTAACAACAATGTCCTATGCGGATTAGTATGTGGTGGGATGGCGTCTGGGCGGGGTTGTAGCCTCGACTCAGGGGTATGCCCTATACATAAGCATACCGATCTGGATGATACATGTGGAGTTAATGAGGTTAGGGTCTTTACCAAAGGAGGTTTTCAAATCATTTTCAAATCATTTTCAAATACTAAATTATATGAACTCACCAACCATGTGTTGACTTTATTTTTGCATGACTTCTCAGGTGACGAACAGGTCAACTGAAGAGTTATTTCTTTGGAATAGGTTATCTGATAGAGGACCTAGCTTTTTGGACCTGCATATTTTGAAGCATCATTATACAGTTTGTTTAGTATATCTTGTGCAGCTACAAGATTGAAGACTTATGATGTGATAGTGGGTTTACATTGTTAAATTGTAAACTTAACGATATAATTTAACACTGTAATCCTGTTTTAAATTAGCAAAGTTTCTCATTTATATATCATGTGCAATGCGAACAATCTGATCATTTCGATTATCATTCCGATATCGCGCCCCGGGAACCTTCCGCCCGTCGGGGAAACCCGATCCTACCCCGCCGGCTCGGGGTGTGACACTTCGCATCACAATTCACTGCTAATGCTATGGCTGACACTCATATGATGCTGGTGCTGAAGCTTGTGGAGTATGGTGACATGGACTTTGAAACTGTAAATTTAATGCCATTTGAACAACTGTCAGCAGAATCTGATAGAATTGACTCTCTCCTCGATCCACAAAATGAAACTGAAATTGATAAAAAGGAGAGAGAAGAAAAAGAGAAGATGAGAAGGTAGGCAAGAAAGCAAAACTTGATAAATCTAACATGCCTGTCATCAGCAGAATAGCCTCCACTAGTCCAATTTTTGAGAAGCCAAAGTCATTTGTTCCACAATCTCTATCAGTATCACAAGCAAAATCATCTTACACACAGTCCTCTGCTCCTAGGCAATCCTCTCACACCTCCCAATACATGAAAAATACTGGAATGAATTTTCAAGAAACTTTGACAGTTCAAGATCAAGAATTAATAAAACAAAAGTCAAAGATAATGGGATGGAAGTATGATTGGAGTTGGGATTCTTATCAAGTTAAAAGAGAAACAGGTGCAGTGGAAAGTTTCTATCCATTCTTTCAAATATTCAATCTTCCTGATCAAGATCTAATTGAATTGGCTGGTCTAGAGTTAGTAAACAGAAGTAATCATGCTAGACTAGCAGCATTTCAAGAAACATTGAGAAAATGTGTCAAGCTATACAGTTGCCAAATGGTGGGTTAGATCAAGACAAAGTTCTGCGTGAATTCAAGAAATTTGAAAAGAAATACAGTGAGCATAATCTAAAACTTAAACCTCCTGAAATCAAGAAAAAGAAAATTGTTGGAAATATGAAGGAGTACCCAATCACTGGGTGGTTTTATGATGAAAAATCATGGGAGTTGGTAATTTTCAGAAGAGATCGAGTTTTAAGTGCAACTGATATAAGGCTATATGCCTATTCTGAAGTTAGACTCCTTGAGAACTCCTATCTCACTTATTTGGACCATCTAATCATTGAAAAACCAATCTCTGCATTTGGGAGACGTAATCTTTTTCAATTCTTGAACCTGATCAGAAGGTTAAGAAAAGATTCAGAAGATTTGTTCATTGGTTATGAATTTAGAAGAAATGAGCAGAAGGTGAAATCTTTGAAGAAACCACAAAGAGTTTCTATCAACAATGATGGAAACCTTGTGGTGGAATGTCTTGAAAAATCATACATCTTCACTGATAAAGATGACTTGTCTGAGTTGGACTTCGAATCTCTATCTGAATTAAATCAAATGCCTATTTATTACATGAGAGAAGATTTGAGAGCTCCAATGACTCAATTTGCTGGCATTATACATCATTTGATGTTATCTTTCAGCATGAGTCAAGTCAAAGAAGAAGAGGATGTTTGAAGATGACAGATGCTGATGATGACAAGGCTTTGGATATATATGTGGTTCTACTCATATGAAAGAGGTATTCATGGATTATGGTGGGCTAATTGTAGGAAGCATCATCTCAGGGGGAGATTGTTAGGTTTCCTTTATGAGATGGTGCCCTGCCCACAATTAACCAACCCTTCTGCAAGCTTCAAGTTCATTAAGTCCATTTAATGATGGCAACATTCTAACTCTTTCTTTACTTCTGTTTTTCTATTTTATACAGATTTATTTGATATGCATTTAATTTGAATAAAGTTCAAATTCATATAATATGTTGATGTGTTGACAGGCACAATACAGACAACACATATGGTCCACATCTCTAAACCTTAAACCTCTCTATTTATAAGATCATTATTTGTTAATTGATTCTTATGTTTAAGTGTTTAGTAATTGCAGGATTTGTCAAGGATGTTGCAGTGCTGACGATCAAAGTCATAATGTTGAAAGCCAACTTATTGAAGATTGAGATGCTGACAAGTTCTCAAAGGATTCTTCAATGCTGACAGCTTAAAGTTGCAGTGCTGACATTCAAAGTACACTGCTGATGATGTTATCCCAAGGATATTGCAGTGCTGATGAACAAATCTTGTGATGCTGATGACCAAGTGTGATGCTGATGAGATACGTTGTGATGCTGATGATTACAAGAGCCAAGTATTCATTAATGCTGACATTGAACTCTTGAATGCTGACAGCCAATTCCTAATGCTGACAGCTTCATGACTGTAATGCTGACATGAAGTGAACTGCTGATACTTGGTCACATTGCAATGCTGACGACCAACTGTTGTGATGCTGATCAACAAAATATGCCAAGTACACAATAAAGTAAGTTTGCAATGCTGACATGCAAACTTACTAATGCTGAAGTTCAAGATTGCTGTTGCTGATGAAGAATCTACAATTAGATTTTGTTGTTTATTTGTTTTTGCTGACATCAGTTATGACGTGTATAACTGATGTGACGTTTGTATTGTTATTTTGATAGCGGTTATCCGTTAGGGCAGTTATGTAGGTCTGAAATAGGTCTCTATAAATAGGACCTTTATAGAATCAGTCTGTACGCTTTTTTTGCAAACACACACACTTTTACACACTGTAATTCTCTGAGCAATTTCAGACTTGCAAATCAATATAACTGCCTTTAATATTCATCATCATCTGTTCTTAATTGTTCTTATTAAATATGTCTTGAATATTAATTAATGTGGGTGTTTGTTATTTTAGATCATTACTAAACTTAGATTGATTGCATGTTTCCGCCTAGTAATCAATCGAAATCATAGCTTATTGTTATTATCAGATGTCAGATTCAGATCTGATCCGATCCTGACACAACCATCACCGCCCCTTCCTTCGCAGGAGACGGACCCAGCAGTTGATGCACTTGCAACCCTGATCACTGAACAATAGGTGGCGGTTCTCCATGGAATCATTTCCCGGATCGGGTACAGAGAGGAGTTTGCTAGGAACTTTCCACAAATTTCTGCAGAGAAGAAGAAACTGGAGAAAGGAGAAACCAGCAACAAACCTAAAAGTTTGCAAGTGGTCTTTTCTTCATTGGTATTGTTGTTTCATTTGGTCCATGATTGTTGCCGCTACCATTCGTCCCATTACCACCGATGTTAGTGACTTGCGCCACAATTTCGGGGATAGGACCCTTGATTTGTTCAAACACAATGCGGTTTACGACATCAGCATTTAGAGTGGTGGAGTGATTTTCCACATTATATATGTTGTTGGTATGGCGAACAATTCTTGGTTTCCTCCCCCTTCGCTTAAGAGGAATTTTTTGTGAGGGTTATAACTTTTTAGGACCTATACACATACAAACATAAGCATCTAGATCAACATTCTTCCATTCATATCATAAAATAACCAAAATACCATTATACAAAGAAGTAGCACACATACTCTTTTAAGTTTTCATACATATCCACAATGCCTGGAAAATATTTGAGCTTTCATTCTTGAAACATAAGAATTTGCCTTGACTATATTCACCCTACATGCTAGCATAAATGAATGCTAAAATCACGACCATCAACACCCACGTGACCAGCACCGTTCCGATCACCCATTGTTTACACTTCCTTACTTCTTCTCGCAGGCTCCCCAGTCCCATATCATTAGTGAGAACAGTCTCTTGTAGTTTGTTCCAGTTGTAATAAAGTTCCTACATCCTGTGAGCCACAAATTTGAATCCCTGACGGTGGTTATAGCGCCACTCATCGAAAAATTCTCGTAGGACGATGTCTTCAGGGTTCATAGTTCTGGAAGACTCTCCACATTCCATTGTCGGCATTGGTTGTTCAGGGTTTCGGAAAGCCAATTGTTGGTGTGGTAATATAGTATTCTTACGGGCAGTGTATCTCAGTCCACCCCTTTGTATGCCCTATCCCCCCTCCCCTTACTAATGGGAATTTTCAAGGACCGCGCACCTCCGGGTTCTTTCTTAGCACTGGGGACTCCATCATTGTTGCCTTGTTTCGTTGTTGCTTGAGTGATCAAAGTGCCCAAAGGGTCTGTATCACTGTCTGAGAGGATGACCAACAGAATGTGGCATGTGACGAAGTGAGCACCGTTGTTTGCCATAACTACAACATTTTAAAGAGAATACTTTTAAATAGGTGATACGTACAACTTACAGTTTGCATAAATAAAGTTCTTCATTAATATTATCAAAGTACAAGATTTTTAAAGTTGTTTGGCAATAATACCTAGGGTGAAGTGTAGTCACTTGTCACCCTTTTACAATGACCAAAATGGGGTTATATTGCCGTAGATGATCAAAACAACATATGATACAACGTCCATGTTATAGTCAGGATAATTCCCGCTATAGTCCAATAAAATGCTATTTTGGCTATTAGCCGGTTATCCTCATGGCATTGAACGTTCTCATCTTCATGAACCCGTTTCTTGTGGTCCACCATCTTCAGTCCATGTGTTATCTCATGCATGAGCTTCACTAAATCGTCCAGCTCTTCCTCTTTGGCATCCAACTTTGACTGGACACGGGCACCTTCCACTGCCTATTGGGCCTTGTAGGCGCGAAGAGCTCTGAGAACAATCTCAGTGGAAGGGTCTCTAGCCCTACATGATTCCCCTATCTCAAAGCAAGTTTCAGTGGGTTGTGCATCAGAGTTTGAGGCAACCTTGTTGGTGGCCCTCAGTTGAGTAGTGACTTCTTCTTACGAATCGGTATCATCCAAATGAATGGTTTCTTTAGTTCTTGTAAGATCCACATGGGTAACACCATTGATCTTATATTCCTCAACCATTGCTACAAAAGAATATGTGTTATGTAAAATGTACTAACTTAAAGTATTGATCTTAGGGTTATAGTCTAGGCACTCTTTAAGTCATTCCTAGAACTCTATAATCATTGGCTCTAATACCAATCTGTCACACCCTCGCCAACGGCGGAATTGCAAGGAGGCAACGAAACTGTATATCTTGAACACATTGTGTATAAGAAAATTCTAAGTGATGCATTATCAGTTTGAAAACATTTTCACAAAATAACTGTTGTCTTATATACAATACAGAAAATTCATAAGAATATAGCCTATCTCAAGCTAGGCAATACAACTAAATCTTCTATTGTATTTCAAAAGTGCACAATTATCCATCTTGGCAGACTCTACCTGCTAATTTCCTCAATGCATGTTAATTTGAAAGTCAACAAAATTATTGGTGTGTTCGTAGGTTTTACGACTGGATAAATTAGTGCATATAAAAATTATAGTTCACAATATAAACACAAGGTCTCGAAGTAATGATCACAAGTCCACGGTGATACCTATTGACTTCTTGTGTACCATGTGTAATGTCTTATCACCAACATTACTTCTTGGTGGAAATATCCCATTCATTTAACGATGTAGTTATGGTTGGCGCTACCTAACCATGAATGGAGGTTTCTCAAACCCCGCTAGTACTAACTTATATTAATCCATCAGCCCATAACCATGAGTTAAATGGTTGTGTATGGATCATGGATTTAGTGTGATAAATTCTTGTCTTATGTAATATACCTCATCATAATGTGCAATATTAAGTGAACAATTTCTTGTATCAAATAGAGTATGGTAACATGCGTAACCTATAAAATTTTCAAATAAAAATAGTAATAGGGGCTACAAAACTCACAGTAGTACTGATGCGAATGTTTTCTTGATTCTTGAGTTGATCAATGTCTCCCTATTCAAGTCCTGCAACATAGTAGGTCGATTGCAGCCAATGGACTCTCCATGATTCTTGAATTTGTTAAAATTGTCGATTAGTTCCGCCTTCTAGTACTATCCTTTGATAGTGTAAGTTTGACTGATGTTGCCTTTAATTATGTTATATTAGTTTTGTTTATTTATTTGTTTCCTTTCACCATGATTACTTATGTTGATGTGTGGGTTCCTTAGTTATTTCATTCATCTTTTGAAAGTATAACTCTTTATACAATTATTTTAGTTGGTAGGACTCAAAACCCCTGTTATTTGTCATAAGGTTTTTATAAATGAATTTTTATATATTGTTATCATTTTTTTTTATTTAAAATAGCCTTATATGTACCTCTATCAGTAGGCATGCATTCATATATATATGTATATATATATATATAGGTATATATATATATGTATATATATATATATGTATATATATATATATATGTTTTATCCAAAACATATGGAGACTTTTACTCACTTGTATAGATTTGAATATATTTGTTTATCCAACTTTCTTATAATTTATGAGTATTTGGGATATTTATGGATATATATATATATATATATATATAGGATTGTGAACAAATAATAACCCACCTTTATTGCAATAACCCAGATAACTTTGCCAAGATGAAGCCAAATCTTAAATTTTTTTTAACATCATTGTTACACATTTAGAACACTATGTTCTGTTATAAGTTTGCAAAAATTCATCATCGTTTGAGAGTTTACGTCGTTGTAATTTTTGGGCCTAAAATAGTTATAGTGATTTAAATCAAAAACTACAACGATGATATATCTTAAACGGTGATGAATTTTTGCAAACTCATAAAAGAACATAGTGTTCTAAATGTGTTACAATGATATTAAAAAAATCCAAGATTTGGCTTCATATTGACTGGTTATTTCAGGTTATTGTTTTAAGAGTGGGTTATTATTTGAACACTCCCTAAATACATTCATATATATCCACTAATTCAAGACACATGTACACACGTGTGTGTGTACACATAGGAAACCAAGGCATATATATATATATATATATCCCAAAACACATGTATGTATTTATATGGGTACGAAAACCTTATTGAACTCATGGGTCCTGAGTTACCTATTCTTGGTTAATGTTCAAAGTTTTTAACATTATTCCTAGTAATATTCTACAAATGTGTTACTTTTAAAATGGAAGTATTTAAACATTCTCTTATGATGACCATCTGTTCTCTTTGTAATGTCGTTGATTTGTTTATGTTATATTTAAAAGCTTTGTCATGTTCTTTTTCTCAATATTTAACCGACTAGCTCTAGCCGTTTTACTTGGGTTTGAGTGTGGCTAGCTAGTCTACCGTGTGTATGATTCTTATTATTCTTTCGTTTACATCTCATTTTTTTTGTTCATGTACACGTCTATTTCTATATGTTTAAAAGGTGTGTGTGATTGGTATAAGATGTTCGAACCCATGTTCTTATTACGGGTTCTAGATCGTTAGTTATGATTTGCTTCTTGTTATTTAAGTTTTTATGCGTGTGTGTTCCCATAATGGAAACCGATTAACAAGAGAATTTTGTATGTTTCAAGTTGTCTAGAAACTCACCTTAAACAAGCAAGTTAGGATAGTAATGACTTTGGTTGAAGTTGCTTCAGCCCCTAGGTTGTGACAATCGTGATGGTGCACATACCCGGCTGTGGAGGTGAAGACAGTCGAATAGAGCTTGGCCAAGGTTGCTGAGTAGTAGCTGGATAGAGCTGCTTGATCAGGAGCTGCTCAGCTTCGGAAACACAGGTGGGTTCGCACTACTAGAAAACAAGGCAATTGCCACCATAATTTGCCACCAAAATAAATAGTTGCAGATTTAGCTACCAATTTCCCACGAAAATACAAATTAAGTGCATTTGTTATAATATGGTAGCTAAATGGTCAGAAATTTTACTTTAATAAAATTTCTGTGGCAAATTGGTGGGAGAAATCTTAAAAAGTAGTATGTTAAATTTGCCACCATCTTTTTTGGTCGCAAGTTGAAAAATAATCCAAGCAAGAATAATTAAAGGATCCGATGCGCGCATTCCTTGAGAAAAAAAAGCTTTAGCGGCAACTACGACGATTCTTCACAAAGCTCAAATCGGTGTGGCAATTTCACACCCTGTCAAGCTTGTTCATACGACGATTTCACTACTCAGATCCGATTCGCCTTCGACGTTGTTAATCGATCACCGGAACGGATTCGCTGAAGATTCGTCTCTTTGTAACAGTGATTTGTAAGATTTTCATCTTCATTTACTCGTTTTGATGAATTTTTGTTTTCTTTGCCGTAGATTCTGATCATTTCTGAATCGAATTTTGAAGGATTCGATAAGTTTTTTGCCAAATTTTTAGTTGTTTGTTATTTCCGTGTTTGCAGGAGAAGCTAACTGATTAGGTTTACGAAAATAGAGATACGAACGGAGTCGGTTTTGGTATGATATGTGTCGAAAGTTCATCCCTGCATCTCGTTTTATTTATTACAAGTATTTGTATTAGGCAAATTCTAAATCTGATATTCACCAAAGTTCAGTCACTTATAATTCACTTTTGGCAAATTTAAAGTAGTATATTTTTCTTGCTAGATGTTTCTTTGCTGATGAATAGTTTGTACTTTTGGCTTTACAGTCAAGGAATCTGCAATAGATGTGCCTTCAAACCTGGAAGCTAGAAAACAAATATCCTCAATTGCATGCTTCTCTGTTAAGTTTAAGGTAATTTTTGAGTGTTGATTTTGAAGCAAGTGAACATGCTGGAGTCTTCTTTCAAACTTGGTATATTATGATGATCGATATGAGTATTTCTGGTATGATTTTCTTATATGTTAGAATGTCAGGATATCTTTCTGTTTATGGTTACGTTGGTCTCTGCTTTTTGATGTTGATTTTTTCTCTTAGACCGAAAAATCAAGTGAGTTTAAATAAAAATGGGGTAAATGCCTGATCTAGTTTAATTGTATATACCCCTGATGTTTAACTCAAGACTAAAATTATTTTTATAAATCAGGATAGGATGGCAAACTGATTTGTAAATATTGATGGGTGTCTTAAGTTAGTTTTGTGAACATGCTATCTTATAACATGTTTATATAAGCTTTGAGTCTTTGACACGTGTAATTTCATTGTGTTCATACATGTAACATTTCTTGAACTTGAAAGGTGATATACCACTTTATATGCTCATATCTTAAGATTATCATAATTATGATGCTTGTTCTAATTGATATTTTTTTTCTTTTTTTTTCTCGGTAATGATTGTAATTGCTTGGAATGTGATTGTGATCTGCCGCAATATTTGATTCTAATGTGCAAGTATTGAAGCTTGGTAAGTGTATTTCGAGCACATAAGTTTATTTTCTCTACATAGTTGTGATGTAAAGCAAAAAAAATTGAAGATATGTTTTTTAGCTATTTTAGAGATGGTACTAACTTTTAAGACAAGAGAACACCTGATATTTGTTTTGTCTAACTAGATGTGTTTTGAAGGTTGTTATGAGTGGCTGTTGCTTGTGTTGTAATCTTAGAAGTTAATTGTGCACATACATCTAAATTTCCAGCTGGATTTGCTTAAACTGTAAAAGGTATGTGAGAGCGCTAATAGTTTAATTTCTTTATATTGTTGATCAGTTAAACCATAAAAATTAAAAAAAAGTTTCGTAGCTTTTTGTATGTGGTACTAAATTGTAAGGCAAGCCAATTGATGATATTTATGTTAAAATTTCACATTGTTATTCACGATTTCAACTTGTACTCTTTGCAACAATATTATGTAACTAATTTATACCCTCTTGCGACCTCTATATGCATCCAAACATAGAAGGAGGCGTATGCAGTCTGCAAAACCTTTATATGCAGCCCTACATATTGGCACATGTAAATATATAATAACACATTTTTTTATGCAAAAAGAGTTAGTTTTGAGCATAATTTTGCATTTAAGTACCAATGCAAAGGGCTTCTTCCATCATTGTCAGGTACATCAGGGCTGCATTCCATTTAGTTACAATGTGATATAGCAAGGCTGTCTGTTTATATAATGTAGGCTAGCAAATAATTAATTCCTTGTAGACTTTAATCTTCATGGGATCACTGCTCCAGGTAGAGCTGCAGCCTTTACTTTTAATTCCTTGTTAATTTGTGAGTGTGTTGTGCTGATTAATCCATATAGTTTAAAATGTGTTACTATGTTCTAATTCAATACAATACAAAAATATATGCTACATGGAACCTTGATCTAATTAAACACTAGTAATATGGTATGCATATTGCATTCTCACAAATTCAAATAGTATAATTATTATACATATATATTTTATAGAGGAATATGGGGGCTAGGACTCGGTTACTTATATCACTGTTTGGCTTTGGAGGAGATTAGTCGTGCATCAGGATCGGTTGGTTTATCTTTTGGTGCACATTCTAATCTCTGCATTAATCAGTTGGTAATAGCTAGTTTGAGTGCTGTAGTTTTAAATATTTTGTTGCTTCACATGTTTAACAAGTTTGATGTAACGAGTTTGTTGATATTGCAGGTGAGAAATGGAACTGCTGCCCAGAAGGAAAAATATTTGCCTAAGGTATAATGAATCATCTATTCTTTACGTATGTTCTTTCATCCCGCCCCTTTTAAACTAATTTTTTTGATTGTTTTCAGTTTACTCGAACTAAAAAGGCTTGTTTTATCTTAATTCCATTCTTAATATGTTGTGAAACATATCAAGATTTGAATTAACTTCCTCAACTTCATGGAAACGGATTCAATAGTTTTTTCATAATGGGACTTTTCTTCCAGCTATGAATTTTAAACCCAACATCTTTAGCAGTTTCTTTTACACGGAATGGTAGTTTTAAGGAGTTTTATATTATGGACCAAATAATAAACTAAGCATTTTAACAGCTAGTTTATTTTGGCATACAAAATGACCCAAACAGGGGACAATGATGGTGTTTAATGGAAAAAAACTATTGATATATAAATGTGGATAAAATTATTCACCCATCTATTGCAGCATCATCATAATGAATTTGTCTTGATTTCATTGCCTCGCCATTCTCATCAGCAAATAATTCCCTTAATGAATTTGTCTTGATTGATGTTTTGATTTTTTACCTTACCAACACTAAATAATTTATGTGTGCATGCTTGTTTATTAATGTCTATAAATTTTAGGGGGACTGCTTTGATTAATTAAGATTAGATAGGTTATAAAAATGGATATTTGGCTTGTTTATGAACTATATGAAGGGTTGTAAGTAAATAATTATATAATATGTATGCATCACTTATTTATTCTATTATGTAAAATTAAATTAGACTTAATCCCTTATTAATTTTAATTGGTTGTTTTGTAGAATGAAAAGTTAAACGAGATTATCAAGGAGCTTGTGAAGGAAAAAGAAGAAGAAAAAGAAAGATTAAATGGAATTATTGACACAAGATGGAGAAAGAAACAATGAGCAATAGGATGTCAAAAATTGAAGACATGTTAAAAACTATGGTCCGAAAACATTAAAACACTTTTATTTGATTGTTTTGGATTTTTGTTTGGATAGTTTGTATTTAGTTTGATGTTTAATCTATTTTTGTTATTTGAGATATTATGTTTAGAATTTTACTGTGTTTGGTTATTTGATATTGGAATGGAATAATGATCAGGTGGTTTTAGTATTAAAAATAATCTCGGTTTATTTGGATTGGTGGGAAAATGGTAGCTAATGATAAGTTAGAATAATATGGTATCAAATGGTAGCAACCAAGATGGTAGGAAAATGGTAGCAAAAAAATGGTGGCAAAATGGTAGCAAACAAAATGGTAGCAAAATGATAGCAAACAAAACGGTAGCAAAATGGTAGCAAACAAAATGGTAGCAAAATGGTAGCAACAATTGTGACTTTTTTTATGGTCGCAAGTTATGGTGGCAAAAAATATAATGGTGGCAAAACGGTAGCAATAGGTCTTTTGCCACCAGGGTTTTACCCACCGCCTTTTTGGTGGCAATTTGGTCTCAAATGGCATTTGCCACCATTTTGCAACCAAAATTCTGGAAGCAAATCCCTTGTTTTGTAGTAGTGTCGACAAGATTTTCACCGAAACACAATAGAAATGGTGATGCAAGAATCTTAAGTTGGTGTGGGTTTTTATGATGCAATATGAGGTGCTTATAGGGAGATTTTATTGGTCTTGGATTAATTTAGGATTGCTCTTTGGTTCCTAGTTACTTACGACAAGATGTTGTAGGTGGTAGAGGGGGTTGGTCGCAGGTTGTAAACCATCATAGAGGAAGTATGGTTTATATGATTAGACCTCTTAGGATTTGATCTACGTTTTTTTGACTTGATGGTGTGCTATGTTACCTTGGACCCCCCCCTTGGGAACATCCCACTGGAAATTATGAATCCATCTAGCTGGTATTGGGTCTGAACATGGCTACTCATTATCCTTGGTTAGGTTGTGGTGTACAAGAAAGGTTAGGGCTTTTGAGGTTTAAGGTGGCTTGCTATGGTTGGAATGGGCAACAGTTAGGAGATTCAAAAGAGAACGGAGTCTTGGGTAGATGTTTATCTAATTTTATTTATGGATGAGTTAGAAATTAAAGGGTTGCTTGACCGGATGGAATGAAGCACAAGGTTTTTATGGTACCATAACCGAGTGCCTAACATGTATTATTGTATTGTGTTTATATATTGTTGGAATTTTTGTTTAGTTTCATTATTTTTAGGTATTTTTCAAATCCTTTGCTCAATCATAGGTACAAGAACTTAATAGTTGCTTGTTAATATTAAGTGTTGAATGGTTGCATGCATGTTCTATGCCAGTTGTTACACACACATAGGGTAGGTGCAAGTCGACTGGTTGGTTTGGGGGACCAGGAGGTTTAGGGTGTGATCCCTAGCTTCGAGCAGCAGGGACCCTTTACTACTCCGGTAGGGTAGCCATTGGTGAGAACGGTTGCTGCCATAATGGAAGAGATGTGCTCGTTATGAGAGCACCATCAGGTGGGGATGCAACAGAGGATATGGGTGCTGGAGGAGATGGTGACAACACAGGATGGCATCTGATGTTCATGGAGGAGGAGCACCTTGTTGATGATAGTGCACTACACCAGTTGCACTTTAGGGTGACTGATTAGGTGACAGCTAAAGTCTTGCTCGATCAGCGAGTGCGTGCACTAGATACCAATATGGGTCTACTAGATGGGTGGTAGGCAGCCACTAAACAGAGGATGGATATGCTGACTAATGGGTTAGACTCAATTCAGGCCTTCTCGAACCTTTGTGGAGCCCGGTTATTATCTATTTTATTTGGTGGTCCTCCCACTTGACCTATGTATTGTCTTGTGGGGTTTGATTAGACATTTATGTTATGAATTTGGTTTATTTATTTTCTGTTGAACTTAGATGCTTTGGACATGTAACATTTGATTGTAAGTTGATGCATTTGCTATGGATATTTATTTAGTTATCTTTAAGGGATATATATTAAATTTTTTTAATTTCGATTAACAATATCCATTAACTAAATCTGAGCTTAAGGAGCATCTGTTTCGAGAATATTGTCGAAGCAGTGAAGTACAAAAGCTTGAGGTTGAGTTTTGGAATCTCGTTATGGTGGGCACAGACCTTAGGGCATATACCGTGACACCCCACAATTTCCTAGTCAGTAATTCATTTAACTAAATAATATTTTATATTATTAAATCATATGTGGCACTTGAATTAGTTTAAATAAGTGTTCCCCGTGGCACGATAGTTCAAACACAAATAATCGCACTCTAATTCGAGGAATTACCAAAATTGCACACACGTGTCTTCAACTCACGAACGTTGGTGAATTATCGGAAAAAGAATTCAAACGAACAATATTAGTTAATATATAAACACACAATAATGAAAATCAAGACGTATGTCAAAAAACGATAAAGGATAAATGAAAATCGGACGAAAAACGAATCAAAGAAACAAAAATGGTCAACTGGATCTGCCCGAGACCCGTTGCAGGATGTGACGAGTCCCGAGGAAATCCTTCACAGAACGTAAAGGATGGGCAGGCAAATTTGAATTCAGCCGAAACTCTTCGCATTACGTGATGACCGATCATCTACCACCCGACAGTACGAGGCATATACCAGTGGAAAACCCGGCTATTTTGTCCTTGACGGTATGCGAAGAATCCCGGAGGAGACTCTTCGGGGTACACGAAGGCTCCCAAAACATTAAAATGTTATCATACTGTCACACCCCGAGCCGGCGGGCTGGATCGATTTTCCCGCCGGGTGGAAGGTTCCCGGGGCGCGATATCGTTGTGATAATCGAAATGATCAGATTGTTTACATAGCACATGAGATATAAATGAGAAATGCTAAAATGACATCAATACCGAATTACAAAGTTAAATTACATAGTCATGTTCATAATTTAACTAAGTAATTCTACCAAAATAATCATTGTGGCTTCTATCTTGTACAGTACAAGATATACAAAAGATGATTCAATGTTTTGCCATCCAAAATATGATCACACAAAATGTAGCTAGGCCTTCTAAAAGTCCACTAGCTATGTTCTTGACATCTGATAACTATACATGTTCATCACCTGAGAAAACATGCATTTAAAAAAAGTCAACACTAGGTTGGTGAGTTCATAAGTATGATAATTGAAAACCTTGGTTTGTTCACATGCACAATCACAATGTCATTTTTGTTACTTATATGTTGTTTGATACACCTGTTCACCCAATGGCTTCTCAATAGTTATATTCACAAATAATATCTCATCCTAGTAGTTATGCTTATATATAGGGCATATGTAGGGGAACCAAGCCCCAACCAACATCCCACCACATAACTACTAGAACTCCACACTACTTGCAATACAACTATCGATATCCATCTTCATTTCACCTGTTCATCTCATTTGTTAATCACCTGTAGCATCATTTGTAGAATAATATAATAATAGGGTTTTAGTTATCAAACTGAAGTATTGATAACCCTTTTATCTATTAAGGATATTAGATTAATTTAATCTGATCCTTGTATTATTCTAGTACTTGTGGGTTAATTGTTACTCACTTTTAAATATTAAAAGTGTTAGTTAACCAATTGTTATTTGTTCTCAACTTGCAATGCATAGAGCCTAGAAGGAATCCATTGCGATCCTCACGTAATCAGATTGCAATGCATCTGATCTACCTCTACCACTTTGTGTATCCATAGACCTCATCGAAACGGTTACTAGTGTTATGACCTGAAAGTCAACTAGTCAACAGGTAACGATGGATTAATTAAAATTATAACTGTATATTTATATCACCATGTGTCGCTTACCAGAACCTGACTTGAGTCGCCCTATCACCGGTCATACGTTACCGGCCAATGTATCAATACTATCAACATACTAGCCCTACAAGCTAGAGGTTTGTGAAACCTATGGTACCACTATGCTATAGTCGGTCTAGTCACGTCAAACTAACTGGTCAGCGAATTATAAGGGGCTTATAGTGATCAACTTAAGTACATGGCACATGATTGAAATGATATAATGCAGACAGTTCAATATTAATCAATTGTATTGCGTGTTCATCAGTGTTATATGTTCTCGTTGTTGTTAACAAAGTTAACTAAGATCTTGTCTTATTGAATTATGTTAATTGTTATGTGAATGATGTTGTTATCATGAAGTTACATTATAATGATTATCATTCCTTGTTGTTCCATATAATCACCATGTTGTCACTAAACTGTGGCAAGAACTAGTCTTATAACACTTAGTCGACTCAGGTGGTGGATTATTCTTGTTCCATGTTTTCTTGTAATATGAGTTGAGTTGTAAGCTAAGTGTTATAAGCACTTATCTTATTACATTTAGTTAACTCTAGTTTTGAATGATGTCAGGAAGATATGTTATTTTCATATCATTCATGTGTTTTGTTCTTGTCAACCTGTTCAACTGTGATTAATTCAATGTTCGTTCTTGTAAGAATAACTAAGTGTTGGAAGATATAATCTTGCAACTATGTTATTCTATTGTGTTGATGAGTTATGAAATTATATTATCATATTCATCTTAGTTGTTCCTGTCATATCATGATCATACAAGCATGCATACAATGATAAATGATAATAAAGCAAGCAATATTATCTAATCATAGTATAAACAATATGTTAAACATAAAACTTTTAAATAATTAAAAGTTAAGCATGTTTCTCAGCCCCGAGAGTTTAAAATCATTTATGATTAGAAAAGGGGCGTATGAACTCACCTTGTTATAATTGGGGTTGACTTAGCTTAAACGAGAATGCACGCGCTCTTGATTGTACTTGTGGTTGAGTTCACGATCCTGTATTGATTTCATGTTTGTTGTAATTTATGAGTATATGTCATAGGGATTTGTGTACTTGTATGTGTTAGCCATATAATTGGCTAACACTTGTGAGTCACGGTCTCCATTCGGCCCTTGTCCATTTGTCATAGATTTCCTAACACTTGATTTCATTACCATTGTTTGTTTTTAACTTATTCCTGAAAATACAAAACCTATTCTTGATACTTCAAACTTTGCATTAATGAAAGTTTTGTAACTACATGGGCCACATGTGGTTTCTTGGATCAAATAAGGTGTTGGGCTGAGCAAAGGAAATGAGCCCACTGAAATGGATTGGGTATGTCAATGGAATTTTGGGCCAAATAAGGTGTAGGGGCCAGACCAGTTATGTAACTTAAACAAATAATGTTGGGCGATGTATTCACTTGGACCGAACTAGCCTTGATGGTCGAATGTATGAGCTGCAATGAAAGGGGTTTGATCAACATGGTTTAACATTGGTTAATCTTGGTCAGCGAAGCTTCGTGCTTCGTCTAGGTTCGTTCAAGAAATGATTCAGCTTGTTGACATTCTGTCAGGGTCAATACCCCACGAACCCTAAGGTTCGCCCTAAGGATTAGGCGAGGGTTCGGCTGAGTAGGGGCTGACCATCCTGGTTCGTTTCCAGCATGAAAGGTTCGCCTCACATGGCGTCGGCAATCACAAGGTTCGTGTCCCAATAGGTTCGCGGTCAGGTCTTTGCAGCTCATAGGTTCGTGTCACCTAGGTTTGCCTAGGGCTGGTTCAGTGATCCAGAGTTCATCACAACCACAGATTCGTGATGTTGAAGGTTCGGCCAAGTTGGTCTTGTCAACCCAAGGTTCATCCACCTTGAGTTCGGCTGGCTTCCTTCCACGAAACTGTACCTTCTTCATCGTTTTCCTTCGGTCATCACTAGTCCCAAGGCTGTGTTCATGTTGTTGTTATGCTACAAAGGTTTCTCGGGGTCAGATGGTTCGAAATAGATAGTGGCTAGCCGGTGTAGTGTTTAGGTCGAACAAACATTTGAGAAAACCCTATTTTCGTGAGTTTTCAAGCTTCCATACCTCAGTTTTCAGTTGCTAAATCTTTAGATCCGTTGTACTTTTAGGTAGAGGGCAACAAGAGCTTCGTGTAGGTCCAAGAATCACCCAATTTCGTTGAGAATTGACCAAGTTATGACGATTTTAAGATGGAAACTTGAGAGAGAGAGAGATAGGTTCGGGAAATGCTTTGTAGAGAGAGAAAGGATGGTGAGAAATGAGGTAGTTGGACGCTTTTGGTGTTTATATACCCCGTGGGTATTCGGGTTCGTTTTGGTTGCTCGGTTCTCGTCTCCGTTGCGTTTCCGGATCGTAACGCGTAGTTTTACGCGTTTTAACATAAAAGAGTTTATTTTAATTATTTTTGATGAGTTTCAGAATTGTAAAATAGAAAATATTCTATTTTCTTAATTTATTTGTCGTTCGTGTCGTTTTCGTTTCGTCAAAACGCGTCACCATCGCGCGTATTCGTTCGAATCGTCATTCGAACGAACACGACGATGGTTTCGTGTACTAGTTAAGTACGTTAGCAAATGTTTGACTTTTTCAAAAGTCAAAGTTTAATATCAAAAACCATCTGGTTTACTGCAACAACCAGAAATACCGATGTGGAAATGGGAACAGATTTCGATGGATTTCATTACTAAGTTACCCCGTACACCAAGTTGTTGTGACACGATATGGGTAATTGTTGACCGATTAACGAAATCTGCACATTTCTTGGAAATTTAAGAAACAGACAAAATGGAGAAATTGACTCGTATTTACATCAAGGAAGTGGTAGCGCGACATGGAGTGCCAATCTCTATCATATCAGATCGGGATGCCCGATTTACTTCAAACTTTTTGAAATCTCTCCATAAGTCATTGGGAACTCGTTTAGACATGAGTACTGCCTATCATCCACAAACTGACGGTCAGAGTGAACGTACGATTCAGACAATCGAGGACATGTTACGAGCTTGTGTCATTGATTTTGGTGATAGCTGGGAAAACCACTTACCGTTAGTGGATTTCTCTTACAACAACAGCTATCATACGAGTATTCAAGCGGCACCATTTGAAGCTTTATACGGTCGTAAATGTTGTTCACCGATTTGTTGGGCTGAAATTGGTGACAGTCAGATTACAGGTCCTGAACTAGTACACGAAACGACTGAGAAGATTGTACAAATCCAAAACCGTATGGCAGCGGCTCGTGATCGACAAAAGCGTTACGCTGACAAACGGCGCAAGCCGTTGGAATTTCAAGTAGGAGACCGAGTTCTTCTAAAAGTATTACCTTGGAAAGGTGTGATATGATTCGGCAAGCGCGGGAAGCTTAGCCCTCGCTACGTAGGACCTTTTGAGATCCTGAAAAGGATTGGTCCAGTAGCGTATCAACTCAAATTACCAGATGAAATCCGTGGAGTTCATGATGTCTTTCACATTTCGAACTTAAAGAAATGTCTTTCTGATGAGACATTGATTGTACCACTTGAGGAAATACAAGTAGACGAACAGTTACGGTTCATCGAAGAACCGGTTGAAATCATGGACCGAGAGGTCAAACAACTCAAACAAAGCAAGATTCCGATAGTCAAAGTCCGATGGAATTCAAGACGTGGACTTGAATTCACATGGGAAAGGGAAGATCAAATGATAAAGAAGTATCCTCATCCGTTCAAAACGACAGCAACAAACACCGAGAAGGCACGTTAAATTTCGGGATGAAATCTCCTTCAACATGGGGATGACGTGATGCTTCACACTTCAACAATACAGATTTCAAACTGTAAGCACAAATTCTTGTATACAATTGGTTTTGTTACAAACATTTGTGCTACATTACATTTTATGTGCTACATTTCATATGTTACATGTTATGGTAGTACATACATGATTAGTTTCAAACATTTGCTATGTGCGAGGTTACATAGTACAAACAGTTGTGAACACTCACTATGTACAAGATTAAATAGCATAGTATGATCAAACACAAACATACACAGTTAGGTGTACTCACTAGTGTGCACGCAAACAGTTACATAGAACGATCACACTTAGGTGTGATGTTGCAAACATTGAACTTTATGTGCGAGTACACACAAGTACATAGAATGATCAAATTAAGCACTAACACGTATACATTGAACTCACAAGTAGTTTCCTAACTACTTCTAACATTTAACAATTTTTGGGACGAAAATTCCTTCAACAAGGGGATAATGTGACAATCCGGCATTTCGGATTAACTCCGTTAACCGAAAAGATAACAGAAACTATGAAAAATCAAATAATATCGAACTAAAAGGATTTGAATTATACAAAATCAGTCCCAAGATGCTTAAATTAAAAAGATAAAAATTATACAAAGTTATGATCATCAATTTTGACTTTATAAGTCAAAATTCGACTAAACTACCAATTGAATTCGAATTCCACATTTAAACCAAATAATAACAGAATTAAATCAGTTATAATCATCACTTTGATGATTATTAATAGCAAACATACATTATTGAAACATTAAGTCGTCGAATTCAACTCAAATGGTATTCAAAAGTCGTAACCGTTACAAAGTAGTATCAAACCCACACAATTCGAATACACTTCACACAATTGAACTTACAGAAACACTAGTCGGCATCCTTAGATTCCTCTACATACAACAATTGAATCTCAGAATATCGACCTTAGGAATTGGATCGAAGCTCGGCCGAAATCCAAGCCTCAAGTCGATCTCTTTGAATTGAACATCAAGCCAGGTAAATATTCACTTCTACACACTCTAAGATGGCCGACTAAGCATAGCCACATCTTAATTTCTGTTTTTAACATCGAATCATATCAATTCGATTTCTAGGGTTCTTAAACAAGAACGAATTGGGGTTTTCTATTCTAATGTGTTTAAAAACTAGATTCAAACACACAAAATGTTTCGAAATATAGTGTTAAACGAAATTCCCATATCAATTTCATATAACAATAATGAATTGATTAAATTCAAATTCTAGGGTTCTTGAAACAAACAATTTTGGGGATTTTGATAAAAAGGAGTTTAAAAATCAAATTAATTGTTATCATCAATTTCAGAAGACTCCAATTTACAAAAACCCTAGGATAATTACATTCAACTGAAACGAATTACATGATTTTGATTATTAGGGTTCGTATAAGGAACGAAATTGGGGATTTTTATTTAGATGGATTCAAATCTTGAATCAAATCTTACAGAGAGTTTCGGAACTCTCTGTTTATGGATAACCCGCTGTCAATTTTGTAAAATAATAACGAATTGTAGGAGTTCGACAATTAGAGTTTTTCGGTTAAAATGAATTGGGATTTTTGATGCAAACAAGTATGAAAATCAAGTTGAATTATACAGAAGGGTGCGAAATCCATTATTAGATGAAAAACCTATAGAATTATAGCCTAATTTAAACGAATTGAATCAAATCGGGTTGTGGGTTTTGAGACTCGAGTTCGAGGCTTTGTAAATCTGATTTCATAGCCTTGAATTGATGGTTCATCAAATTGGAACTATGGATGAAGTCGTCTGGGATGATGGCACAATAACCACATGATCACAGGATCGATCGGGTTCGAGTCGCAGGCCAATTTGGAGCCATTGGGTTCGGATAAGATTAACAAAAGAGGGAACCAGTTGGGTTATGCATAAAACAATTAATTTGGGCTTTCTGTAGCAAATGTTCTGTGGGCTGATATGGTAGAGTGTGTGTGTGTTTGGGGTTGGAGGTCGCGGGTTCGAACCCGGGCTCCACCTATTTTTGATAATTAAAACTATTTTTGGTGTTTTACTCGTAACTTCTTCGTTCGAACTTCGTTTTAACTCATTCCGGTTGCGTTGGAACCAGATTTGAATCCCGAACAAAATAAAACGCTAAAATTTATGTTTTTAACCAAAATCACGATCGTGTATAATTACACGTGTTTGAAAGGAATCGTATATACTTATACGGTTTAAGCCACCGAATACAAAGTCACGCATACTTTTGTATGTACATTTCAAACGTTCTAACATACGTGTGTTGATAAATATGTGATTTCAAACACGATTTGACATTCCGAATAACACAACGTATTATTATAACACAGATTCTTCGTAGAAGATTTGTCTACGCGATTTCATGTGTGTTGATCATTCTATTGCATACTAAGGTGCGCACACGGCCCCTTTTCTGATTTTAACTGTTTTGGGGAGAAATGATGTACAACAAACATTTTAGATACGTATCACTTGCATGAGTTAGCTATTTACGATAAGTGCGAACATAGCATTACAAGTCCTTACATATCGAACCGTTTAGTTTGTCGTAGTGCAAAGCGTGGTAGTTGAAGATAGATCTATTGGGTTTGCCAAACATCACTTGGTAGATTGTAGGTCTACGCAAGTGTTTAACTAGCCAAATCAAACATTTCTATTGTTTGTGCTAGACAATAGTGGAAAGGCAAATTACATTCTAACAGTCTGCTTCGGTGTCGACCGCTTATGTAAATAGTACAAATGACTAGCTATAATGACTATGCATGTGTGATTATGTTATCTACAAACATTTCGTTTCAAACAGTTGTTTCAAACATTTATGATTAAACAAACCTGTGTATGCACCAACCTTTATGTTGACTTGATTTACATGTTTTCTCAGGACGTTAAGGTACAAGATCAAGCCAGCATGGACTAGGAGATCGAGTCTCATGCATATTTTACATTACAGTTGTTTTGGATTTGAATATTTAAGACATTATCATTGTAATTTACATTTTGCAAACATTGAATTGTTTTACTTTTTACGAACACTTCCGCAATGTTTAAAACTCTGAATTTTTCAATTTAGACCAAAGTTATGTTTTAAAAGCATATAGAGGTCTTCACTATGTCTAATGATCTGAGATACTGGTTTGTCACGTCCCAAACGATATGATTCTGTTAGTGGGAATTTGGGGGTGTGACAGATTGGTATCAGAGCCAGGTTACCATCAACTCAGAGTCCAGGAGGAAGATATTCCTAAGACAGCATTCAGAACACGCTATGGCCATTACGAATTCTTGGTCATGCCATTTGAGTTGACAAACGCTCCAGCAGTATTCATGGATCTCATGAATCATGTTTGCAAACCTTATCTTGATAACTTTGTCATTGTTTTCATTGATGACGTTCTCATCTATTCTCAGACTGAGGAGGAGCACGCTGAACATCTTAGATTGCTGTTAGAATTATTGAAACAAGAACAATTGTACGCTAAGTTCTCGAAATGTGACTTCTGGATGCGAGAAGTTCAATTCTTGGGTCATATAGTCAATGAAAAAGGCATACATGTTTGTCACGTCCCAAACATATAGAGGTTTTTGCTATGTCTAATGATCTGAGATCCTGGTTTGTCACATCCCAAACGGTATGATTCCGTTAGTGGGAATTTGGGGGTGTGACATCATGAGTTTTCAAGCTTCCATACCTCAGTTTTCAGTGGCTAAATCTTCAGATCCGTTGTACTTTTAGGTAGAGGGCAACAAGAGCTTCGTGTAGGTCCAAGAATCACCCAATTTCGTTGAGAATTGACCAAGTTATGACTATTTGAAGATGGAAACTTGAGAGAAAGAGATAGGTTCGGGAAATGCTTTGTAGAGAGAGAAAGGATGATGAGAAATGAGGTAGTTGGACTCATTTGGTGTTTATATACCCCGTGGGTATTCGGGTTCGTTTTGGTTGCTCGGTTCTCGTCTCCGTTGCGTTTCCGGATCGTAACGCGTAGTTTTACGCGTTTTAACATAAAAGAGTTTATTTTAATTATTTTTGATGAGTTTCAAAATTGTAAAACAGAAAATTTTCTGTTTTCTTAATTTATTTGTTGCTCGTGTCGTTTTCGTTTTCGTTTCGTCAAAACGCGTCACCATCGCGTGTATTCGTTCAACACGACGATGGTTTGGCTTTCTGACTTTTGTTTTCTACTTTTCAGTCATTATTTCAGAACGTTAAACTCACAGATATGTTTGTGTGAACCGTCACCCACGCAAACACACTGTCAGTTCGTTATTCTGAAACAACACTGTACTTAGGCTTTGAATTCTATTTCCTCACTGTCGGACTCAACTAAACATCCTGTTATCACATTGTTTTCGTACTGATTTTTCGGCCATCTAATTCCTGTCATCTATGGATATCAGATAGCAACCGACTAGTTCTTGTTATTTGCCTGATCGTTGTTGTCATTCTTGATTCGTTGTCTTAACTGTACTTTAGGTTTTCACCTAAATACAAACAACTATTGTTCATCATGAGTGTTGTACTTAAAATATTTAAGTTTTCACATAAATACGTACAACTGTAGCTTGTATTTTGAATTCTGTTAATACAAACACTATTCATATACATGTATTTACACACAGTAAATATGTGAAAGTACACATACCGTACGGACTTGCCGGACGATCTGGTAATGGATGTCACACATACCAACCCATTTCCATTCACTTCATCCTTTTCTAACACACTCGAGCTTAAAACCATTCATCCGACCAAAACCATCTACAAGAACTGTTCCAGTCCCTGGAGGCACATTCCAAAGGTTGTACACAAGTCACATTGGTGTTTGGAAGAACTACCACCAGCAGCTTCCAAATCTTGATAAGCTTCTACTCAAGCTCAATCTCAGATTTCAAGATCCATTGAGTTGGTCTACATAACCTATTTGCACTAAAAACATTTCTAAACACACAAGCAAGCATTTATACCCACATGCAACACCCAAATTGACACATGCACAAAGTTATACACATATGAGCTTGTATTTATGGCCTTGATTTACTTATTTGAGATATTAAAATAGCCAATGTGATGTCTTGGTGATATTTTGTTAAGGCTTGTGCATATTTCTAAAAATAATAACTTTTATGACATTAAATGTTAATAGATTATGTTTTGGACATGATGTGAAGTTTCAAATGATTATTTATGTTTGTAAATGATATTATTAATGTGTTAGATAGGATGGAATTGATGAAAAGGATGTTTCGTCCTTATGTGTATAAATATGATAACTTTTGTTAAGATATTAGGCCATGCATGTAATATTTTGGTGATGTTAGTGGTCATAGGAACATGATTGAATAGTTGGATTCCTGTTAAAATGAGTTTTATAACCCACTTTCCATTAATAAAAACTTTAATTGGGGATTCTTAGAAATTTGGACTATTGAACATGATTAGAAGGTGAAATATGATCTCAAATGCTTTGTTATGATGATATGAAGGTATTTGCATGAAAAATTGAATGGCAAGCATGATAAATATAGATACTTACTAAATATAATAACTTTAATTTTTTTAAAAAGGAAATGCGTGAATATTTGATAGTATGTGACAAGGTGCTATGTGATAACGTGAACATATAGGAGAACTAATATGCTTAGAATAGTAAAATGTGATTTTGATGTGAACTTACTAAAAATGGAAACCTGCTAAATATGGAAACTTACTATAAATAGTAAGTTGCCTATTAAACGTGTTATATGAATTTACGTGTACTTTGTGATAAAGGATGATCGTTAAACAAACGATAATGAAGTAAACAAGTCACCAACGGGCCATTGAGTCTGTCACACCCCGAGCCGGCGAGCTGGATCAACTTTCCCTTCTGGCGGAAAGTTCTCGGGGCGCGATATCGTTTGATAATCGAAATGATCAGATTGTTGCATAGCACATGATATATAAATGAGAAATGCTAACATGACAATGAAATAGAATTACAAAGTTAAATTACATTGTTTCCTCATAATTTAACTAAGTAAATCTAATTAAAAGAATCAATGAGTTTATATCCTGTAACTGTACAAGATATACAAAAGATGATTCATTGTTTTGCCATTAAAAATATGTCAACACAAAATGTAGCTAGGTCTTCTAAAAGTCCACTAGCTACGTTCCTGCAGCTTGTTGACTAAATATGTTCATCACCTGAGAAAACATGCATTTAAACAAACTCAACACTAGGTTGGTGAGTTCAAAAGTTTGATATTTGAAAGCCTTGAAATGTTCACATACACAATCACAATGTCATACTTGTTGTTTGTAAGTTGTTTGATTCACCCTTTCACACAATGGCCTTTCCATAGATATTAATACAAGTGATATCTCATCCTATTAGCTATGCTTATATATAGGGCATATGTAGGGGAACAAGCCCCAGCCAACATCCCACCACATATCTAATAGAACTTAATACTACTTGCAATACAACTATGGATCCCCATTTTCATTTCACCCGTCCGTTTGTATTCTTCACCCGTTGACTCATATGTAGAATAATATAATACGATGGGTTTAGTTATCAAACCAAAGTATTGATAAACCCTCGATGTGTTAAGGAAATTAGATTAATTTAATCTGATCCTTGTTATTATTCTATTACTTGTGGGGTTAAATGTTAATCACTGTTAAACATAAGAGTGTTAGTTAACCAATTGTTATTTGTTCTCAACTTGAAGTGCATAGAGCCTAAAAGGAATCCATTGCAATCCTCACGTAATCAGATTACAATGCATCCGATTTACCTATACCACTCTGTATTACCGTAGGCCTCATCGAAACTGTTACTAGTAATATGACAAGAGAGAAAATAAATTCCTCAGTCTACTAGTCAACATGTAACGATGGATTAATTACAATATCACTGCAGATTAATATCACCATGTGTAGCTTTCCAGACCCTGACTGTTCGTCGCCCTGTCACCGGTCATACGTTACCGGCCAATGAACCAATACGATCAACATACTAGCTCTAAAAGCTACAGGTTTGTCAAACTTATGGTACCACTATGCTATCGTCGGTTTAGTCACGTCAAATTAACTGGTCAGCGATTTGTGAAAGGGACTTCCAATGATCAACTTGAGTACATGGCACATGATTGAAATGATATAATGCAGACAGTTCAATAGTAATCAATTGTATTGTGTTCATCAATGTTGTTTGTTCTCAATGTTGTATGTTCTCGTTGTTGTTAACAAAGTTGAATAAGAACTTGTCGTATTACATTATGTTAATTGTTGTGTGAATGATGTTGTTATCATGAAGTTACATTATCATGATTATCATTCTTTGTTGTTCCATATAGTCACCATGTTGTCACTAAGCTGTGGTAAGAACTAGTCTTACTACACTTAGTCAACTCAGGTGGTGGATGATATTTGTTCCAATTTATCTTGTAATATGTATCGAGTTGTAAGCTAAGTGTTATAAGAACTTGTCTTATTACACTTACTTAACTCTAGTTATTATAAAGATATATTATCTTCATAACACTCATGTGTTTCGTTGTTGTTGTCATCATGTTCACCTGTCATTTTCTCAATGTTTGTTCTTGTAAGAATAACTAAGTGTTGTAAAATAAAATCTTACAACTATGTTATTCTATTGTATTGATGAGTTATGAAGTTATACTATCATACTCATCTTAGTTATCCTTGTCATATCATGATCATACAAGCATACATACAATGATAAATGACAATAAGTCAAGCAGTATTATCTAATCAAAGTATAAGCAAATTGTAAACAAAAACTTCTAAATAAATAAAAGTTAAGCATGTTTCACAGCCTCGAGAGTTTAAAATCAGTTAAGATTAGAAAAGGGGCGTATGAACTCGCCTTGTGGTAGTTGTGGTTGACTTAACTTAAACAAGAAATGCACGTGCTCTTTGTTGGATTTGTTGTTGTATTCACGATCTTCTATTGATTTCATGTTGTTATTAACTTATAAGTATAAGTCCTTAAGTATGTGTTTGTGTGTGTGTTCGTGTTAGCCTTAATTTGGCTAACACTCATGAGTCTCGTTCATTATCCGGCCCGGAATTCACTATATTATGTAAGGTAATATTGAATCTCTTTCATTGTTTGCAAATTCTCAACTTAAGGTTTAGTTTAAAAGTTATAGCCTCTAAATAAAGTTTTAAGGCCTTGCATGGTTTGCCTAACACATTTATCACCACCTTTGTAATAACTAAAGTGATAATCCATGCATGAGTTTATCATTGATTTTAGGCGTTCGTTCGTGTGTTTGTTAACATCTTGAATCCATTGGGCCGGATAATCCCTTAGGCCAACTTATGTGTAAATGGGCCTAGTAGTTATGTGTGTGGGCCGTATGCACAAGGGTTTGGGCCGGCTAACTTGGTTTGGCCAAATGAGATAAGGTGTTAGGCTAAATGGATCCGCATGGGTCAAGGAATTGGACTTAAACAAATCGAAGAGGATGGTTCCCATTTACAGCGAACCTTGGGTTCGTTTGGGATTAAGGTTCGGTCACCACCAGCTCGGCGAACCTGTTAGCCATCTTCATAAGGTTCGCCTAGCTCACAGCCCCATCAAGCTTCGTCCAGATGCAGGGGTTCGCAGTTCATGCAGGGGATCCAGCAGGGTGTAGGTTCGGTTAACAAAAAGGTTCGGCCATAGTTTGCTGAACAAGGGTTCCTCTCATTCTAGGTTCGGGTGTGGTGGCTTGCTGTGCATAGGTTCGGCTGAGTAGATAGGTTCGTGACCTGTATGGTTCGTGACTCATGTGCTTGTTCAGCTAAGAGAAGGGTTCGCATGGAGAGGTTCGTTCATGCGTGGGTTCGGTGGATCACACAGGTTCGTGGCATCCCAGGGTTCGGCCAAAAGTCATGCAGGTTCGACGATCAAGGGTTCGGTGATGGTGACTTTGCAGCTAACAGGTTCGGCTAAGCCTTGTATCTTCGTTGAGGTTTGGCTATTCCAGCTACTTGACAAACCTGCTGCTATGCATCATCATCCTCATCGAACACACTTGTTGTATAGTTGTTCCTATAATTGTGTTGCCAACGAGAGATTCTTGAAGGTATAGAGTGTGTGTAGTAGGGTTTTAAACCGAATGGGCTGTTTGGGTCGAACATAAGGATAGGAAACCCTATTTTTGTGGGTTTCTTTTGATCATACCTCGATTTTCAGTGGACAAAACTTAAGATCGATTGTACTTCCTTGTAGAGGATGATTGTAGCTACGTGTGGACACCAAGAACACCCGATTTCGTCCACAAACGAGTGAGATATGATGATTTGAAGTTGAAATTCTAGTGAGAGAGAGGGAAATCGGTGGAGGGTGTTTTAGAGAGAGAGAATGATGAGAGAAATAAAGAAAATGCCCTCATTTAGTCTTTTTATACTCCGGGGTGTTCGGGTTTGTTTCGTTTGCTCGGTTTTCGTCTCCGTTGCGTTTCCGGATTGTTACGCGTAATTTTACGTACTTTAATTAAAAGAGTTTCTTTGATTTATTTTTGATGAGTTTCGAAATTGTAAAATGTAAAATATTATATTTTCTTAATTTATTATCGTTCGTATCGTTTTCATTTTCGTTTCGTCAGAACGCGTCACTATCGCGCGTATTCGTTCGAATCATCACTCGAACGAACACGATGATGGTTTTGCTTTCTGATGTTTGTTTTCTACTTCCCAGTTGTCATTTCAGAAAGTTAAACTCACAGATATGTTTGTGTGAATCGTCACCCATGCAAACACACTGTCAGTTCGCCATTCTCAAATAACACTGTAATTATATTTGAATTGTGTTTCCTCACTGACGGACTCAACTAAACATCATGTTTTCACATTGTTTTCGTACTGATTTGTCGGCCATCTGATTCTTGTAATCTGTGGATATCAGATCGCAACCATATGTTCTTGTTGTTTACTTGCACACTGTAGTTTCTCTTGATTCGTTATATTAACTGTACTTAGGTTTTCACCTAAATACATACAACTTATTGTTTATCTTGAGTTGTTGTACTTAGAGTATTTAAGTTTTCACATAAATATGTACAACTGTTTACTGCATTTTGAATTTTGTTATCACAAGCACTGTTCATATATTGTATTTACACACAGTAAGAGGTGAAAGTACTCATACCGTATGGACTGGCCGGACGATCAGGTACTGGATGTCACAGTCTCCCTTTGTTAAAGAAATTTCTTCCCGAAATTTAAGCATCATTTTCGGGCACAACTTCTTCAAACAGGTGGGGATACTTTGTCTTCTTGTTGTCCTCGCGTTCCCAGGTAAATTCTGGTCCACGCTTGGAGTTCCATCGAACCTTCACAATAGGGATACGGCTTCGTTTCAGTCTCTTGACCTCACGTTCCATAATCTCTACAGGTTCTTCAATGAAATGTAACTTCTCATCAACTTGTATTTCTTCTAACGGTATGAACAATGATTCATCAGCGAGACATCTCTTGAGATTTGATACATGAAATACGTCATGTACTCCACTGAGTTCATCAGGGAGTTTGAGTCTGTATGCCACAGGACCTATGCGTTGAGTTATCTCAAACGGTCCGACATACCTTGGTGCTAGTTTGCCTTTAGCCCCAAAACGAACTATGCCTCTCCATGGGGACACTTTCAACATAACTCGGTCACCCACTTCGAATTCCAACGGATTCCACCGTTTGTCTGCGTAACTCTTTTGGCGGCTACGTGTTGCTTGTAATCTCTGTTGTATCTGGGCTATCTTATCAGTAGTCTCCTGAATAAGTTCAGGCCCAGTTATCATGTTGTCTCCCACTTCGGTCCAACAAATTGGAGACCGACACTTTCTACCATATAGTGCTTCAAACAGAGCACATCCGATGCTGCTGTGGTAGCTGTTTTTGTAGGAGAACTCAATGAGTGGTAAATGTTTATCCCAAATTTCACCAAAGTCTAAGATGCATTAAGCGATGCTTAAGTTAACACTTGTCCCTAGAGATTGTTGCAATGCTTGCCAGAACTGCGATGTAAATCGACTGTCCTGGTCTGAAATAATAGAAAATGGCACACCGTGCCGCACTACTATTTCTTCAACATAGAGTCTTACTAGCTTTTCCATCTTGTAGTTCTCTCTGATCGGCAAGAAGTGTGCGGACTTGGTCAACCGATCAACGATAACCCAAATCAAATCGTGTCCGCTGGAAGTACGGGGTAGCTTGGTAATAAAATCCATAGCTATTTGTTCCCACTTCCATTGTGGTATCTCCGATTGTTTCAGCAAACCTGAAGGTGCCTGGTGTTCAGCCTTGACCTTGTCACATGTTATGCATCTGCCAACATAAGTGGCAACATCTTTCTTCATACCCGGCCACCAATAAAACTACCTAAGATCCTGATACGTCTTATCGGCACCAGGATGAACAGAGTATCGTGTCTTGTGTGCCTTTTCAAGTATGAGTGTTCGAAGTTCATCTACTGCTAGAATCCAAACACGATCTAGATAATAGATAACTCCATCTTGTTTTGTTTCAAAATGTTTCTCGGCTCCACAATCGAGCTCTTGTTTCAAATTGTCTCATGCCATAGCTTCTTGTTGTGCTTGTATAATATGATCTCGTAGACTTGTTTGCACGGTCATTCCCATTGCTTGTACGCGCAAGGGTTTGACTCTTTCCTTCCGGCTCAAAGCGTCTGCAACAACATTAGCTTTGCCCGGAAGGTATTTGATCACACAATCGTAATCGTTCAGGAGCTCAACCCAAGGCCTATGTCTCATGTTAAGCTCCTTCTGATCAAATATGTGATGTAAACTTTTGTGATCTGTGAAGATAGTGCATTTAGTACCATACAAGTAATGTCTCCAAATCTTTAAAGCAAAGACCACAGCTCCCAGTTCTAAGTCGTGTGTTGTGTAATTCTTCTCATGTATCTTCAGCTGTCTTGAGGCATAAGCAATGACTTTATCTCGTTGCATTAAAACACAACCGAGTCCTTGATGGGAAGCGTCACAATACACCACAAAGTCATCATGACTTCTGGGAGTGTTAATATAGGGGCATTGCACAATCTTTGTTTTAATGTCTGGAATGCCTTTTCTTGTTTCTGTGTCCACACAAAAGGTTCACTCTTCTGTGTGAGTTTGGTGAGAGGCAAGGCTATCTTAGAAAATTCGAAATGAATCTCCTGTAATAACCCGCCAAAACCCAAAAATGATCTGATCTCTGTTGGTGTTGTAGGCACATCCAGTTCTTGATTGCCTCAATCTTGGCAGGGTCCACGTGAATACCATTACTGTTAATCACGTGACCCAAAAACTGCACTTCTCTTAGCCAGAATTCACACTTGGAGAATTTGGCATAGAGTCGTTCTTCTTTCAGGAGTTCCAAAACTGTTTTGAGATGTTGTTCATGTTCCTTCTCATTTCTTGAATAAATCAGTATATCATCAATAAAGACGATAACGAACTGATCAAAGTACGGCTTGCACACCTTGTTCATTAAATCCATGAACACTACCGGTGCGTTCGTCAGTCTGAATGGCATCACTATGAATTCGTAGTGACCGTATCGGGTACGAAAGGCCGTCTTTGGTATGTCTTCCTCTTGAATCCGGAGCTGGTGATAACCTGAACGCAGGTCTATCTTTGATAAGTATTGAGCTCCCTGTAACTGATCAAACAAGTCATCAATCCTCGGTAACGAGTACCGATTCTTGATGGTAAGTTTGTTGAGCTCTGTGTAATCTATGCACATTCTGAACGATCCATCCTACTTTTTAACAAAAAGAACCGGAGCTCCCCACGAGGAAAAGCTCGATCGGATGAATCTCTTGTCGAGTAGCTCTTGTAATTGATTGGACAACTCCTGCATTTCTGATGGTGCAAGTCTATAAGGAGACTTAGCTACAGGAGTCGCTCCCGGAATTAAATCGATTCGAAACTACACCGATCTCTCGGGTGGCAGTCCAGGTAGATAATCGGGAAACACGTCCACATAGTCCTTCACAACTGGTACGTCTTGAATCTTGATTTCTTTCTTGTCTTTCTCTACCACGTGAGCTAGAAATGCGACACATTGTTTTCTGAGGTACTTGCGAGCCTTCATGCACGATATTATCTTGACACTGCGTTTTGCTTGATCTCCATGAATTTCCAAAATTTGATCGTTCTCCACTGGAATACGTAATAGCTTTTCGGAACAGATGAACTCAACTCTGTTAAGAGATAGCCAATCCATTCCGATGATGATGTCGAAACTGTCCAGCTCCATCAGTATCAAGTCAATGGAAAATGTGAGATCACCAAGTGTTAGCGGGCAATTCCTAAGTACTGTGTATACTGTGATATGTTTTCCGTTTGCTATCTCAATAGTATAAGGGGAGTCTAAAGATTCCTCAATATGATTAAGATGTCATGCAAAGTCGGATGAGATAAAACTCTGATCCGCACCAGTATCAAATAATATGGATGCATAAAAGTCAGATAGAAGAAATGTACCCGTAATCACATTCGGGTCATGTCGAGCCGCAGCTGCTCCAATCTGAAAGGCTCTACCTCTTGCTGCTGGAGCCCTTAGTTGATTCCTCTTGGGAAAATCCCGAAAGAAGTGTCCATTCTCGCCACAGTTGTAGCAAGACCTGTGGTCAGTAGCAGCAGTAGTGGCTGCATTGTTGTGTCTGTTTGGATTCCTAGTGTTTTTGCAGTGAGCGGCCCAATGACCAAGCTTCCCACATTTGTTGCACTGTCGGCACTACGAAGTTGGTAGATGATGATACTGGAAGCTGTTGCACAGTGGTGATGTGCTAGTGTAGGGCCTCTTGATTTGTAGAGGTGGTGGTTGGTTGACCATCGGTGTCTGGGTGGTCGCAGCAAAGTTTCTGACCACCTTTTGTTTCTTCGCCGGCCTTTTATCCGGCTTTCTTGAAGCTCCAGCCTTGGCTTCAGTTTCTTTCTTCAATGCCCCGGAGGCAACCATCACGTCTGTCAATGTTGCCGACAGAGTAACGGCCATCTCCATGGTAGTAGGATGGGCAGAAATCACATGCCCTTGGATACAAGACGACAGTCCACCGACGTACCGTTCAATCCTTTTCTCCAGTGTTGGCACCATGTCCGGTGCCAATGTTGCTAGCTCGTGAAATCTTGTTGTGTAGGCCAGATGCCCAGCACCAATCATGACAAGGTTGAGCAGCTCAGTTTCAACCTTCTTGAGTTCATTTCTCGGGCAAAAATCTGCCCTCAGCATCGCCTTCAAATCATCCCAGGCATGGACAGAGCCTCATCTCTGCCCCTTGTCTGAACTTGAGCGTTCCACCAAGTTAACGCTCGCTTGTTTAATGAACCAGCTGCATATCTTACTTTGTGCTGATCAGGATAGCCACTAATATCAAGAGTCGTTTCCATCTTCTTGATCCACTGGATCAATCCGACGGCTCCCTTGCTGCCACTAAAACTAGGTGGCTTGCATCTTACAAATTTTTTGTAGGAGTAGTCCTGCTGATGGCGGGGGTTTCCACCGCCTTCTCTAGATGAGTTGGCCATGTTGTTACTGTTGTTGCTGTTAATCCAGTTCATCATCTCTGGGATCACATCCCTTAGTTGACTGGTCAGTAGTGTGGCCAGTGCAATGGTAGCAGGATCCAACTCATGGACTGGTGGGGGCGGAGGAGGAGGTGGAGGAGGAGGTAGATGTGGAGGAGAGTCGGGTGGTGTCGGTGTCGAGGAGTGCGGTGCGGAATCATGTGGTGGTAGTGGCAGGAAAGCTGGTTGTCTTTTTTGCGGCATTCTGATCATAACTGAAAGAAAATCGGTTAGTGCAGTGATCAGACGCAGAAGACATATGCAAATAGAATCCTATGTCATATGATCTTTACATGAGGGTCCCTAGGTTATAGTCTAGGCCAAACCGTTTAAGTAATATGACCTATATTTCTCTATAACCATGGCTCTGATACCAATCTGTCACACCCCGAGCCGGCGCGCTGGATCGACTTTCCCGTCGGGCGGAAAGTTTTCGGGGCGCGATATCGTTTGATAATCGAAATGATCAGATTGTTGCATAGCACATGATATATAAATTAGAAATGCTAACATGACAATGAAATAGAAATACAAAGTTAAATTACATTGTTTCCTGATAATTTAACTAAGTAAATCTAATCAAAAGAATCAATGAGTTTTATATCTTGTAACTGTACAAGATATACAAAAGATGATTCATTGTTTTGCCATTCAAAATATGTCAACACAAAATGTAGCTAGGTCTTCTAAAAGTACACTAGCTATGTTCCTGCAGCTTGTTGACTAAACCTGTTCATCACCTGAGAAAACATGCATTTAAAAAAAGTCAACACTAGGTTGGTGAGTTCATAAGTTTGATATTTGAAAGCCTCGAAATGTACACATACACAATCGCAATGTCATACTTGTTGTTTGTAAGTTGTTTGATTCACCCGTTCACACAATGGCCTTTCCATAGTTATATTTACAAGTGATATCTCATCCTATTAGCTATGCTTATATATAGGGCATATGTAGGGGAACAAGCCCCAGCCAACATCCCACCACATATCTAATAGAACTTAATACTACTTGCAATACAACTATGGATCCCCATTTTCATTTCACCCGTCTGTTTGTTTTCATCACCCATTATATCATATGTAGAATAATATAATATGTGGGGTTTTGTTATCAAACCGAAGTATTGATAAACCCTCGATGTGTTAAGGAAATTAGAGTAGTTTAATCTGATCCTTGTTATTATTCTATTACTTGTTGGGTTAACTGTTAATCACTGTTAAACATAAAAGTGTTAGTTAACCAATTGTTATCTGTTCTCAACTTGAAGTGCATATAGCCTAAAAGGAATCCATTGCAATCCTCACGTAATCAGATTACAACGCATCCGATTTACCTCTACCACTTTGTATTACCATAGGCCTCATCGAAACTGTTACTAGTAATATGACAAGAGAGAAAATAAATTCCTCAGTCTACTAGTCAACATGTAACGATGGATTAATTACAATTTCACTGCATATTAATATCACCATGTGTCGCTTTCCAGACCCTGACTGTTCGTCGCCCTGTCACCGGTCATACGTTACCGGCCAATGAATCAATACGATCAACATACTAGCTCTACAAGCTAGAGGTTTGTCAAACCTATGGTACCACTATGCTATCGTCGGTTTAGTCACGTCAAATTAACTAGTCAGCGATTTGTTAAAGGGACTTACAATGATCAACTTGAGTACATGGCACATGATTGAAATGATATAATGCAGACAGTTCAATAGTAATCAATTGTATTGTGTTCATCAATGTTGTTTGTTCTCAATGTTGTATGTTCTCGTTGTTGTTAACAAAGTTGAATAAGAACTTGTCTTATTACATTATGTTAATTGTTGTGTGAATGATGTTGTTATCATGAAGTTACATTATCATGATTATCATTCTTTGTTGTTCCATATAGTCACCATGTTGTCACTAAGCTGTGGTAAGAACTAGTCTTACTACACTTAGTCAACTCAGGTGGTGGATGATATTTGTTCCATGTTATCTTGTAATATGTATCGAGTTGTAAGCTAACTGTTATAAAAACTTGTCTTATTACACTTACTTAACTCTAGTTATTATAAAGATATATTATCTTCATAACACTCATGTGTTTCGTTGTTGTTGTCATCATGTTCACCTGTGATTTTCTCAATGTTTGTTCTTGTAAGAATAACTAAGTGTTGTAAAATAAAATCTTACAACTATGTTATTCTATTGTATTGATGAGTTATGAAGTTATACTATCATACTCATCTTAGTTATCCTTGTCATATCATGATCATACAAGCATACATACAATGATAAATGACAATAAGTCAAGCAGTATTATCTAATCAAAGTATAAGCAAATTGTAAACAAAAACTTCTAAATAAATAAAAGTTAAGCATGTTTCACAGCCTCGAGAGTTTAAAATCAGTTAAGATTAGAAAAGGGGCGTATGAACTCGCCTTGTGGTAGTTGTGGTTGACTTAACTTAAACAAGAAATGCACGTGCTCTTTGTTGGATTTGTTGTTGTATTCACGATCTTCTATTGATTTCATGTTGTTATTAACTTATAAGTATAAGTCCTTAAGTATGTGTTTGTGTGTGTGTTCGTGTTAGCCTTAATTTGGCTAACACTCATGAGTCTCGTTCATTATCCGGCCCGGAATTCACTATATTATGTAAGGTAATATTGAATCTCTTTCATTGTTTGCAAATTCTCAACTTAAGGTTTAGTTTAAAAGTTATAGCCTCTAAATAAAGTTTTAAGGCCTTGCATGGTTTGCCTAACACATTTATCACCACCTTTGTAATAACTAAAGTGATAATCCATGTATGAGTTTATCATTGATTTTAGTCGTTCGTTCGTGTGTTTGTTAACATCTTGAATCCATTGGGCCGGATAATCCCTTACGCCAACTTATGTGTAAATGGGCCTAGTAGTTATGTGTGTGGGCCGAATGCACAAGGTTTTGGGCCGGCTAACTTGGTTTGGCCAAATGAGATAAGGTGTTGGGCTAAATGGATCCGCATGGGTCAAGGAATTGGACTTAAACAAATCGAAGAGGATGGTTCCCATTTACAGCGAACCTTGGGTTCGTTTGGGATTAAGGTTCGGTCACCAGCAGCTCGGCGAACCTGTTAGCCATCTTCATTAGGTTCGCCTAGCTCACAGCCCCATCAAGGTTTGGCCATATGCAAGGGTTTACAGTTCATGCAGGAGATCCAGCAGGGTGTAGGTTCGGTTAACATAAAGGTTCGGCCATAGTTTGCTGAACAAGGGTTCGTCTCATTCAAGGTTCGCCTGTGGTGGCTTGCTGTGCATAGGTTCGGCTGAGTAGATAGGTTCGTGACCTGCATGGTTCGTGACTCATGTGCTGGTTCGGCTAAGAGAAGGGCTCGCATGGAGAGGTTCGTTCATGCGTGGGTTCGGTGGATCACACAGGTTCGTGGCATCCCAGGGTTCGGCCAAAAGTCATGCAGGTTTGGCGATCAAGGGTTCGGTGATGGTGACTTTGCAGCTAACAGGTTATGCTAAGCCTTGTATCTTCGCCGAGGTTCGGCTATTCTAGCTACTTGACGAACCTGCTGCTATGCATAATCATCCTCATCGAACACACTTGTATAGTTGTTCCTATAATTGTGTTGCCAACGAGAGATTCTCGAAGGTATAGAGTGTGTGTAGTAGGGTTTTAAACCGAAATTGTAATTTTCCGGATTGTTACGCGTAATTTTACGTACTTTAATTAAAAGAGTTTCTTTGATTAATTTTTGATGAGTTTCGAAATTGTAAAACGTAAAATATTATATTTTCTTAATTTATTATCGTTCGTATCGTTTTCGTTTTCGTTTCGTCAGAACGCGTCACTATCGCGCGTATTTGTTCGAATCGTCACTCGAACGAACACGATGATGGTTTTGCTTTCTAATGTTTGTTTTTTACTTCCCAGTCGTCATTTCAGAATGTTAAACTCAAAGATATGTTTGTGTGAATCGTCACCCACGCAAACACACTGTCAGTTCGCCATTCTGAAATAACACTGTAATTATATTTGAATTGTGTTTCCTCGCTGACGGACTCAACTAAACATCCTGTTTTCACATTGTTTTCGTACTGATTTGTCGGCCATCTGATTCCTGTCATCTGTGGATATCAGATCGCAACCGACATGTTCTTGTTGTTTACTTGCACACTGTTGTTTCTCTTGATTCGTTGTATTTACTGTACTTAGGTTTTCACCTAAATACATACAACTTATTGTTTATCTTGAGTTGTTGTACTTACAGTATTTAAGTTTTCACATAAATACGTACATACTGTTTACTGCATTTTGAATTCTGTTATCACAAGCACTGTTCATATATTGTATTTACACACAGTAAAAGGTGAAAGTACACATACCGTACGGACTGGCCGGACTATCAGGTACTGGATGTCACAGTTGAGTCGACACGGTTAAACACGGTCAAACTTTGTCAAACTCAGACACACACAGTCAAACATGGTCAAACACAACAACTTGGAGTTATTGGATATGAACACGAATGCGAACACAAACTCACATATCCTATGTGACATATGTAACAGTTAGCAGACAAGTAGACTTAGGACTTACACAGACTCAATCACAGGTGAGTTTACCACCCATTTTCTCTTTAACTGTTTTCAAGATTTAAACTAGGGAGAATACATGTAAACTATTTACTTTTGTACAAACATTTTATGTGGTTACTGGTTTATTGGAAACAAACTCATAAGTGTTGTATATCGTAACAAGTCCTCGCACAGTCATACCATTAATGTAAACACAACGACGGGAGCTTAAATAGTACTATTGGGTTTCACAAACCCCACATGATCCCAATACTGACCGGAGGTCAGGATGTGTGTATACTCAACCAATCGTATCATTGTTTATACGATAGACAATGCAGAGGCAAGAACAAACAGTCTAGTTCGGTAGTGATGCAACTGACACTTAGGGTCTCCGGTCTGGCAAACATTAATAAATAGCATATCCTATGGAAAAATATTTTTTTACTTACTGTTGATATAAACCTGTGAACTCACCAACTTTATGTTGACACGTTTTAGCATGTATTCTCAGGTAACCATCATGCTTAAGGCTAGGACTACACTTAAGGAGCGAATCACAAGAATACAACATGCATTTTTAAACATTTTGAACAATTTATATTACTTTGTTGTGTAACAATTTAATATTTTCTTATCACTTCCGCTATGTTATATTCCGCTGCATAGCTTCTTAAACTGTTTGAAATATTTATAATATATATGCTTACTTTCAAAAGCATATAGAGTCATTATATATGACCAATGTATCTGATCCTGCCACGTCACACCCAACGGCCTAATGCCGCAAGTGGTAATTTGGGGGTGTGACATATACAAGAAGATTCCATGAACTATTCTCAGGATGGTTACCCCACCACCATTCCAAGTGCAATCACTCTTGCCTAATCACTCACAGACAATGTTGTGCAAATGGGAATCTTGCCCGTGGTTGGAAATTCAGACAAGAAGGATATGGAAGCAAGTAAGAGATTTGTTGGTGTGGAAAAGAAGACTCTGGTTGAAAGAGGAAAAGTTTTGAGACCTCTAAGAATTGTTTTAGAAACTAGAAGAGGAGGAATCAAGGTTCGGGAAAATTTTACACTTCAAACACTTTGGGATTAGTATATGGTAGGTTGGAATGTGAATAGTGTGATAAGATGGGACATCAGCTACAATTGAAAAGTTAGAGGAGGAATCAAGGTTCGGGAAAATTTTACACGTCAAACACTTTGGGATTAGTAGATGGTAGGTTGGAATGTGAATAGTGTGGTAAGATGGGACATCAGATACAATTGCAAAGTTAGATTTCCCTTAAAATCAAATGCAGGTAACAAGATTTATTTCAAGTTTGTGCAGAGGGTCATTTATGAAAATATTTTCCGAAGTTGAAGCCTACCCATGCTAGAGGTGAAGGATTTTGAGATGAATGCAGGTGCTGCTCATGAAGACCCATCCATGGTGACCGATAAGTTTCTTGTTAATAACCAGTTTGCATCTATATTGTTTGATACATGAACCGATCTAATTTTTGTGTCAAAAGAATTTCATCCTTTGCATGATCTTAAATCAAGTAAATTAGATGTGCGTTAAAGCATAGAATTGGCAAACGGTAAGGTTATTGAGTCTGTAGAGGTTATTAGCCCTAAGGTTTAGAACACTCTCGATTACTCAGACGATCGAATTGGATGGATTCACAAATCATGGTTTATAGCGATTTGGGTTAACAAGAACTGATATGTTATAATATTTTGGGACAGGAATGTTTCAATTAAAAACTCTAGATCACATGGTTCTTAATACATCCGTTAAAACCCAGTTGGTGCCATTTTAAACCGGGTTTTTTCGTTTCTTTTTCATTTTCATGCTTTCTTGTCTTCATTTCTTTATTTATAAAAAAAATTATAAAAATAAAGTAAATCTTAAAAATAGCAAAATGTTATTTTAAACATTCTGATATAATTACAGAACATATTTTACATTATTTTAGTATTTAAAATTATAATAACTAATCTAAAAATGTATTTTACAAGTTACTAAGTGAAATAAAAAATATATATATATCCTTTTACAAAAATCTTAAATTTAAATTGTATATATTATTAGTTTAAACTTAAATAAAGTCAAAAATACATTTTTGTTTATTTACCAAATCTTGAAATCAAAAAATACATTATTATTGTTGTAGAAAAAGTTTAATTCATTTGAGGTTAGTTTAAAAAAATAATATATATATATATATAATAAAATCAATTATAAGTAAATTGAAACAATAGTTTTCAAAAATACATTGAGTTAAATAAATAATATTATTCTAATATATAATTCTATAAAGTCCATATTTTTTTTAGAATAAAGCATTTAAATAAACAAAGGTTTTTATACAAACTTAATATAGAACAATTAAATATATATATATATATATATAGTTATTCTAAATAACTATATGATTACTCTATATATATGTGTGTGTGTGTGTGTAATTACAAATTTCTAAGATATGTTTATGTTAATAACTATCATTGTTTTTTTTACACAAATATTATTTCAAGGCTTAGCATACCAATAACAATAAAAATATATGAAAAATGACATTTGATATTCCATTTTAATAGTCATACAATATCGCGAGAACAATTATTTAATTAACCAAATAAATATTCCAACTTAATAACATTCTAACATAGTCATTTCATTCTAGGACTTCCATTAGGATGCAATAGATTCTAAGAGATCAAGACATGAATTATAAGCAAATATTAAGACTTCTATACCTTGGTAAATCTAGGTTGAAGCACTACTTACAATTCCATTCTCTATCACATACCTATGCAAACAAACAAGTGAGTTTTACTCATACTCCCTCTTTTACTTTTGTATTTAGGGATGTTACATATGTCTTATTAAACCATGTTATTCTAGAGTCAACAATCAAAATTAGATGCAAACTACTTGTCTAAGTTGATTGACTTATGTGCTTGCTATGCCTACTTGTTTATATTCAAGGTATTATCATGTTATCCTATGTGTAGTCAATGTTATTAGTAGCCCTTGCAATATAACTTAGGAAATTATCTATTGCAAAGGTGAAAGAGCCTAAAATCTATGTGACTAGTAGTCTTTGCACAATAACTTTGGTTATTGAAAAAATGCAAAGGTGAAAGAGCCTAAATTCAATTGTTGTAACTTGTATCCTTTATATAACGACTTGTGTCATTAAGTTAGTAAAGGTGAAAGAGCCAAAGAATCATGTTAAACTTGTAGTATACTTGCTTTAGGTCTTATTGATTTAGACTTTGTTTGCATTTAAACTTTTAAACATATTCTTATATATATTAAACTGTATGGGTAACTCACAAACTATTCATATAGTTGACCCAAATTTAGTTTACATATGTAACACGTTATTATGAAGACTATGGCAGAGACATAGGACAAGTATAGTGGACTTAGTTAATTTGAGTAATGTTAGATTTTCAGTTGTAATGTATTTCATTGTATTTCTTTAAATGTATGTAATGATGCTTTGTATTCAATAAATGTTTGTTTAATGTCAATAATGAATGCCTTAAATATTTAAACTTATTAATAGCATCATGAGCTAATGAACAGTCGTGTATCACGCCCCGACGTATTCCGTCGTCGGTCGGGGTGTGACAGATTCGTCTTCCTCTCTCGAATGATGAAGTCCTGTTTATTCATGTCGAACTAAAGAAACCTCCCTTGAAGATGATCAACGTTATGAAGGCAAGAAATTTTTTACCCAAAGGATGCCCCGTATACTTAGCTAGTATTGTTGACACAAAAGCTAAAAAATCAAAGATCGAGGAAATATCTGTTGTTCGATAATATCAAGTAGTTTTCCCAGAAGAATTGCAAAGATTTCCAACATCAAGATATTTCGAATTTCAAATCAACCTTGTGCCAAGAGCGGTGCCTATTTCAAAAACCCCATATCACCTAACACCTTCTAAAATGCAGGAGTTGTCCAATTAGTTATAAGAATTGCTAGACAAATGATTCATTTGACCAAGTTTTTTACCTTTGAGAGCACTTGTCTTATTTGTCAAAAAGAAATATAGGTCGATGATGATGTGAATCGACTATAGGTTTAGAATAAATTCATTATCAAGAATTAGTATCCCTTATCGAGGATTGATGATTTATTCAATCATTTGTGTGATTCAAGTTTTTATTCAAAAATTAATTTACACTCGGGATTCCACCATCTAAAAACTGTAGAAGATGTTCCAAAGATTTCTTCAAAACGCGTTGTGGGAATTATAAGTTATTGGCAATGCGTTTCAAGTAAACAAATGCACGTATGACATTTATGAACCTAGAGAATTTGTAGACATTATTTGGATAAATTTGTGATTGTCTTCATTGACGATATACTTATCTATTCAAAGACCAAAGAAGATCATGAACATCGTATGAGGTTGGTTTTGAAATTGTTAAAGAATGAGAAGTTTTTTATGTTTTCCAAATGTCAAATCTAGATTTGTGAAATTCAATTTATGGGTCATGTCCTTATCGAAAAGGGTATCCAAGTGGATCCTACAAAATTGAGGCAATCAAGAATTCCAATACGCCTACATCTCCAACTAAAATACGTCAGTTATTAAGATTGGCTGGTTATTATAGGAGATTCATTGAGAATTTTTCTAAGATTTTACAATCGTTACCTTTATTGACTCAGAATGATCAAAAGTTTGAATCGGGCACTAAGCAAGAAGAAGCTCCGTTGAAGCAGACATTATGCATTGCACCTATTTTCTCACTTCCTGGTAGAATTGATGGGCTTGTGGTATATTATTATGCATCACGTCAAGCACTCGGATGCGTTTTAATGAAATGAGATAAGGTGATAGCTTACGCTTCACGACCACTTAAGATCCATGAGAAGAATTGCACCACCCATTATTTAGAATTGGGGGTGGTTACTTTTTCACTCAAGATATGGAGGCAATGGAACAAAGTTTACGATTTTCACCGATCACAAAAGCCTCAAACATATCTTTGATAAAAAATATCTACATATGAGAAAACATAGGTGGGTCGAATGGTTAAAAGTCTCACCTTTTAAAGGATTCGTTAGATTAGTCAATCAGGGGACATTAAGTCCTCGTTATGTTGGACCTTTTGAGATTTAGGATTGAATTGTCCCGGTTGCATATTGACTCAAGTTATCGTCGCAACTCAGCGGTGTACACGATGTATTCCATGTATCTAACTTGAAGAAATGTCTTTCTGATGAGACGACTGTTGTACCAATATAATAAATTCATGTTGATGAGAAAATTCATTTTGTCGAAGAGCCTATTGAGATTTTATATTGGGAAGTCCATAAGCTTCGATGTAATCGAATTAAGTTGGTAATAGTGAAATGAATTCGAGGCATGGCCTAGAGCTTACTTGGGAGAGCGAGGATCAAACGAGACAGAAGTATCCCCACATGTTTGCCTATGATGAGAAAAAGTCGTAGTGGTTTATAATTTCAGGACAAAATTTCTTAAACCAGGGGAGACTTTGACATCTTGTAATTTCATGAACAGCAATCTGTATTGGTTAGTGTACTGAACTTGATTTATTAAATGCGTTAATAATTTACTATTGATTATTCAATTAAATTGGTTGATAAGTCTAGCAAAGAATAGTTGTTTAAATGCACGGGTTTGAATTTGTTGATTTTGAGATTTCTGTATTATTATGCGGTGTTTAAACGAACGTTGCTGACGATTCGGTTAATGAATTTTGTGTATATACTTGGATTAGTATTAGATAATAAATCATTAATGAATAAATTAAGTTAACAGATAAAAACCATAAATTTTAATGATAAGAGTTAATTTTTTTAGACAACCGACTTTATTTGCCTTTTAGCTGGATAAAATGGAGTTAATTAACTAAACTAACATTTAAAGTCATTGTTTTTAACTAAAATTTGATTATTTTAGTTGGATTAAATATTCTAGTAATATTAGAATAAAAATCCTATTTAAATTAAATTTCCCATACAAAATTTATGCGTCCTACCACTTAGACTATACATGTGTTTTGTCTGTTTTTAACCATATTAAGACAAGTTTCTTTACACACGTCAAAGGGAGATCAGATTATGGATTTTTATAATCTACCATATCCTAACACCATTATTGAAATTGCACTACATAAGAAAACACTTCCCCTTCAACCCCCCTCTCTCTCTCATCAGTCTCCCTCTCTCTACACCCATTTCACCATTTTCTTCTTGATTCAAAACTCCACCTTCTCAATTCTAAGGCTTCTTAATGATTTTTGGCGATTTGGAAGATAGTGGATCAAGAAAACACTACCTAAGTAAACCATTTTAAGGTGATATCCCTTCACATTATGTGGGTTCCATCCTAAGTTTGTTCACCCATAGTGTTGGAGTCAAATGCGTTTTATGTAACATGATAATGGGTGTTTTTATGTATGTGTGTATGTGTGTGACATGAATGTGTGTAAATATGTGTATGTGTTTGTGTCGTGAATATGTATATATACACACATACATAAGATTTACCCATATGCATGTATATATATACATATGGACATATATGTGGGTAACTATGAGAGTTGGTCTCACATGCATATATGTGTATTCATATACATGGATTATATGTGTATGTATAGATGGATTTTTGTTTACATGCAAGTGTGTGTATAGAGGATAGAAGTAAAAATTAGCTTCTTTATAGTGTTAACGCGAAATAACCAGCCAAGATCATGCCAAATCTTTGATTTTTTTAACATCATCGTAAAAACACATTTATAACACTTTCTTATTTTATGAGTTTGTGTAAATTCATCACCGTTTGAGAGTTAACATTGTTGTATATCTGATCATGTGTGCGTGTGTGTGTGTTAGCATTATTTTTGGCCTTACATGCATGTATGGATGTATACATGATTTGGTTATATATGCATGCATGTGTATGTATACATATATGTGTGTATGTATGTATGTATGTGTGTGTGTGTTATTTCATGTATACATGTGTATGAAGATATATATATATATATATATATATATATATATATATATATATATATATACACACACACACACACTCACACACACATTAGTATATATAGTATAAAGCATGACAAGCATGTATGATTATATGTGTATACACGCATGAGCATGTAATTGTTGAACTTTAAATATAGTAAGAAAAGTTATATTTTAGGAAATTATAAGATCTGATTTTTTGAGTTATAATATAATTAAAAATATAAGTATTTTTTTGTAAAACTTATAATGGATGATTTGACAAAATAACCATAACCTTTATTACTTTTAAATGGGTGTTTTTATTAGTTAAAAGTATTAATAAAAATAGAAGTTTTACAAAAAAATAATTATGGAACATATTTATAACAGTGATAAAAGTAATTTTATAACATATTTAAACTATAAAATGAAGTGGATTTAAAAATGTAATTATAAAATTGTCGTTGGTAACCAAAAACACGTGTTTTCGACTACTTTTAATATGTAAAAACGATTGTTTTATAAATCTGATTTTGATCAATAAATTTAAAATTTGTTATGCTAAAAATTTATAATTTATGATGTATAAGTGTTTTGAGAAAGTATTAAATGTTATACTTAAAAATTATGTTCAAAAAGCACATTAAAACGTCGATTTAACGCGGAATTATGACATTAGTATATGGTTGATTTTAATCAGAAAATTTTGCATAAAAATAAGTAAAATATAATTATTTTGAAGGACTGGAAATAACTTAGGATATATTGCATCCTAGATGTGTGTTTTGGCGTGCGGTGCGTTGTCCGTTTTACGGTAAAATACGTAAAATTGTCATTTTTGGCAAATTGTTATAAATTCTAAGCTTGGAGTTAAAATGAGTTTTTTAATAGATATAACTTAGTTATTTGTAAATAATGTGTATTTTAAAATGTTTACTAATGATTTTTGATAAAAGATTAAATTCAAGTCACCATCGGGCCGTTTGTGTGAAATTTGTTTTCCTTAGTAAAATATATATAAGTCTAAGATAAGTTGGGTGAACAACTTACATAATAGAGTTGTGTTTAGACCGTTAATGTGTCACTTGGGTTTTAGGGCGCTAGTGAGAACGGTCTGGTTGTTGATCTCTTTAGCTATCAGAAATTGCGCTTAAGGTGAGTTTCACGACCCCTTTTAAACTGTTTTTGGTTTTTATAAATCGAGGAAGAAACATGTGGGAAAAGAATACTTTTATGTTTATGCTTGTGTGTTATGTGATTATTTGATAGCTCCTGAGTAAGTGCAGTTGAGATTTGTTATCATGGCTATGTTCTCGAGTGGTTTTCGCTCCCACGGTCGTAATCATTAGTCATACGAGGGATCGCATGATATATTGATAAATCTATTGGGATTGGCAACCCACTCCTAGGTCATGTGTGATAGTCCTTGAGTAACGAGAGAATATATGTTGCAGGGAGTCTGCTCCTTGGTTTCAATTTGATTATGAGCTTATGGTGTCTATCGGATCATAAGGCGTAGCTAGTCTACGATGGTTCACTTTCACAACATTAAAACATTACCTTCTTTTCTATGATAAATTGTTTGAATTATTTTATTATAAAAATTGTGAACTCACCAACCTAGTGGTTGAGACTTGGATATTTAATGGGACCGGTTATCGATGTATTAAGAACTATCTTTTGTTAACTTGATGTTGAACATGTAACATAATTTATTGATTACTTTTATTAAATATCCACATTTTCATTATATATTGTCCGCTTAACTTGCACTTATGTCATTTACTGTTAACACTAAGAACTTGCTAAGACTTCCATTACAGGTCAAGGTGTGACATATACTAAAGTGAAAATTCAATCCACAGACAAGTTATTTTATGCATACATATATGATTCTTTAATGATGGTTAAGTTAATTATGAATATCACAAAAATGTGAGAGAAATGGATATTTTAGTAATATTGGGCTTAACCAATCCAAGTGGACTTACTTGATAATATGTGGGCTAAATTTGGTTATTTGGTTTTGGGCTCACATGTACATGTATGTAGAGATGGCCAGGTGGGCAAACTGTTTTTTAAACCGGTTCTGGTTTTGATTAACAAAGTCAACAACCGGTACCAGTTTTAGTTCAGATTTTTGGATGTTCCTGGTTTGGGTTTTGGCTGGTGCCGGTTTAGTTTTTGCCCGGGTAAAGGTGGAACCGGTTCCTTTTTTTGGTTCTGTTTCCGGTTCCGATTTCACTGAGAATCCGAACCGCCTATATACATCAGTTCGGGTTGTCGGTTTCGTTTATAGGTTTTTTGCCCACCTCTACATGTAAGCGTATGTTATATACCAAGATGGGAGATCTCATTTTCCCCTCGATCGTATCAAAATAGAAAAGTACGGTTATATGCATACATCCATAGAAGAACATATCACTGAAGATTGAAGATCCAATTTGAACACAAAATGTCTGTCTGGTATGATAAATCATTATGCATAACTCATATATAAATTTATTTTATAGCAATCCACGATTTAGCGATTAATCCAAGAAATTGTTTGAGAAAATTCATTAAAGTTTCACCTTTGATTTATGTTTTATATATTCAACTTAGTGATTCATGTGATATATGTATGGATGTATGTATACCTGGCCTTCTCCATCATCTTGAGGTACCATGGGAAGCATGTGAACTTGTTTGAAAAAAACTGTACTAAAAATAGGTTTTTAACAAAATATGAAAATACATTATACTATGTGAGAGCAACATAATGAAACAAACCGTGTTCAAAACATAGCTTAGATAAATGAGATATTGTTTCTTAAATTTTGTGTTTTAATCAAAATGTTAGTTGGGTGCTTTATTAAAGTGACATTTAATTGAAACACTAAAGTTAAATATTTTAAAATTCATAAAGTTGAGATGTTTGAACGCATAGTATCTCAACTCATGGTTCACAAGAATGAGGTGTTTCTACCTAGATATTCAATTTATTTTAAGCTTTGTTTGTAACTAGGGTAACTTTCACTATTAGCCTTTATGTAAATTGTCAAAATTAGTTTCAGATGTTGTAAACAAATCCTTACTCTGTTAACGTCATTAAATATTAACAAAAAGAGAGGGTATAAATGTCCTTTCCTAACCTTTCTCGACTTCACTGCTTCCGCCATCGGCTCCCTAGAATATTACAGTGTTGTAAGGCAAATTACATTGATGTAGGATCACAAACGAAAAAGAATTTGCTCAAACACATAAAAGAACATATTTTTGTACATGTAAAACTAAGATTTTGAAAAAAAAAACAAAGATTCGGGTTCATCTTGCAGGGTTATTTCGGGTTATGCAATAAGAGAGGGTTATTATAGGATGCGGATCCTATATATATATATATATATATAGGATTGGGATCAAATACTAACCCTCTCTTACGACGCTAACCCATTAACTTTGCCAAAACGAAGCCGAATCTTGAATTTTTTTTTTGAACATCATTGTAACACAATTAGAACACCATGTTCAGTTTTGAGTTTGGGCTAATTCATCACCGTTTAAAAAATATCATCGTTGTAAGGTTTTTGCTACAGTACTGTAAGTTTTAAATATTTAAACACCTACAGTACTGTAAGAGCCCAAACAGTGATGAATTAGCCAAAACTCAAAACTAAACATGGTGTTCAAATTGTGTTACAATGATGTTTAAAAAAAAATTCAAGATTCGGCTATTTTTTGGCAAAGTTAATGGGTTAGCGCCGTAAGGAGGGTTAGTATTTGAACCCTTCCCTATATATATATATATATATATATATATATATATATAGAGAATGGTTCTAATGCTAACCTTAGGATTGAACAATAACACATTAACCTTATCATATTTAATGATCAAATTACAAGATGTTTATCTAATGGTTGATATTAAACTATAATATAATAATGTAATTGATTTGAAAGAAAAGGGAATAAGGGTATTAATGTAATTTGCTATATTAAATACTTTACCCCATCTTTTTTTTATACATCCATACTTTTTTTATACTATAATATTTTTTTATAAAAATTGCACCATTTTACTCGTCTTTTTTTTCTCTTTAATTCCGTTATACTCTTGACTAGGTTTTTTTATTTTTTTTCAGATGTTCGTATTTACACCAATGTAACAAGTATAAAACTAACAAATTATTTGTAACAAGTTGTAACGAATTTGGGTTTACATTGTTGTATAATAAATACGGGTTAAGTTTAAGAGTGTAAACGAGCCAAGCCATACCGGAGCTCGTTAATTACGTTATATTATTGACTAGGTTTTTTATTTTTTCCGGATGCTCGTTAATTACGTTATATTCTTGATTTTGTAACGAATTTTGGTTTTTAAAGTACTAAAATGTATTTACAATCTTGTAAATATAATTTTTAAAGTATGAAAATGTATTTACTATCTTGTAGATATAACAAATTTTGGTTTTTATCAACAAAATGTTATAGTATTTTTTTAAAGTATTAAAACGTATTACAATCTAGTAAATATAACGAATTTTGGTTTTTATCAACAAAATGTTATAATATTTTTTTAAAGTATTAAAATGTATTTACAATCTTGTAGATATAACGAATTTTGGTTTTTATTAACAAAATGTTATAGTATTTTTTTAAAGTATTAAAATATATTTACAATCTTGTAGATATAATTTTTTTAAAGTATTAAAACGTATTTACAATCTTGTATATATAACGAATTTTGGTTTTTATCAACAAAATGTTATATTATTTTTTTAAAGTATTAAAATATCTTTACAATCTTGTAGATATATTTTTTTTAAAGTATTAAAACGTATTTACAATCTAGTAGATATAATTTTGGTTTTTATCAACAAAATGTTATAGTATTTTTTTAAAGTATTAAAATATATTTACAATCTTGTAAATATAATTTTTTTTAAAGTATTAAAACGTATTTACAATCTTGTATATATATAACGAATTTTGGTTTTTATCAACAAAATGTTATATTATTATTTTTAAAGTATTAAAATGTCTTTACAATCTTGTAGATATAATTTTTTTTATATTTACAATCTAGTAGACATAATTTTTTTAAAGTATTAAAACGTATTTACAATGTATTTACAATCTTGTAGATATAATTTTTTTATAGTATTAAAATGTATTTATAATTTTGTAGATATAACGAATTTTGGAGCATCCGGAAAAAATAAAAAAACCTAGTCAAGAATATAACGTAATTAACTAGCTCGGGATCGGCTTGGCTCGTTTACACTCTTAAACGTAAACCCTATTTATTCTACAACAATGTAAAACAAAATTCGTTACAACTCGTTCCAAATAATTTGTTATTTTTATACTTGTTACATTGTTGTAAATACGGACATCCGAAAAAAATAAAAAAACCTAGTCAAGACTATAACGGAATTAAAGAGAAAAATAAGACGAGTAAATTGGTGCAATTTTTATAAAAAAGTATTACAGCATAAAAAAGTTATGGATGTATAAAAAAAGAGGGGGTAAAGTATTTAATATAGCAAATTACTAATTTACCCTTATCAAATAATAAAAGAAAAAGTCATGTGTTTATTTCTGATTGGGTAAAGGGGGTTAATGGGTTATTGCTCTAAGTGTGAGTTAGTATTTGATCCCAATCCTATATATATATATATATATATATATATATATAGGGTAAAGATTCGTTGTTAAGCCACTAACCCTGGCAAAAAACGCTCAAATCTTCGAATTTTTTTCATGGTCTTTTTTATACAAAAATAGAGAGGGCTCCTTTTTAAAGTTTTTGCTAATTCACAAGCGTTTAGAAGTTAAACGAAGTTTAAGTTTGCATTATACTGCAAAGATATATTTAAGCTTCGAAGTGTAACGCAAACTTAAACTTCGTTTAACTTCTAAACGCTTGTGAATTAGCAAAAACTTAAAAAATGAGCCCCCTATTTTTGTACAAAAAAGACCATGAAATTTTTTTTTCGAAGGATTAAGTGTTTTTTGTCAGGGTTAATGGGTTACCTCAATTAAGGTGGGTTATTATATGATCCCTTCCCTATATATATTATATCAATGTTGTAAAAATCGGTAGTCGCTAGTCGGTCAGTGGGGTTGGGACTAGGTATTATTCGGGATTAATCGGCCAACTAATCGTCCTAATCGGATAGTCGGGCCTAGTCGGCCTTCAGGGACTAACGATTAATCGGCCTAGTCGGGGATTTTTACAAACATGATATATATATATAGAGAAAGGATCAAATGTTAACCCTTCTTTATAGCGTTAACCGCTTAACCCTAGTGTTTTTTGCCCGAATCTTTGTTTTTTTTCATGGTTTTTATTATACATAAATAGGGGGTTTCTTTTTTTTTGTGTTTTTGCTAATTCATCACCGTTTAGAAGTTATAGTAAATGTAAGTTACTTACAATTACTTACAATCCCTATCTGATGTAAGTAAGTGTAAGTAACTTATACTTACTATAACTTCTAAACGGTGATGAATTAGCAAAAACACAAAAAAGAAACCCCCTATTTATGTATAATAAAACCATGAAAAAAAACAAAGATTTGAGCAAAAAACGTCAGGGTTAAGCGGTTAACGCTATAAGGAAGGGTTAATAATGGAACAATCCCCTATATATATATATACCCTCTAGCCTAAAACCCCGTGTATTACACGGGTTGGATAATTAAAAAAATATAATTTATTAATATAAAAATAATAACAAATTTTTAATAATTATAAAGTTATATTTTAAGATAAATTATAATTGAAATATTGTTATAAGTTACAAATTATAATAAATTAGTAAAATATTAGAATAAGAAAATTTATATTTTTTAATATTTAATTATATAATTTAATTACTAAAAAATATTAATATTAGGAGAGAGAGGGGGGAACTTTTTTCATGTTGTACCAGAATGTGACGTGTATCTTAAAATTACTTCTTTATTAGTATAAGTAGATATATATAATGAGAGGATCAAATGTTAACTCGTGTTTATTGCGTCAACCGAATAAATACATCTTATTACTTTGGGTTCTACAATAAAGTAAATCTAAAAGTGTAGGTTTTATCTATTTTTTAATTAATGTATGGTATCCTTACATTAATAAAAAAAATAAGAAGAAACCTACATCTTTAAATTCCTTTTAATGTGCGTTCAAAAGTAATAAGATGTAGTTATTCCGTTATCTCAATAAGAATGGGTTAACATTCGAACTATCCCCTATATATATTAAAAATACTTGCTTGTCGTTTAGTACAAGAGCACGACATTAAATTTTAAGGTATATATATAATATGCACCAAACCAAACTAATTTTTTTAGGGAAGGGTTATCTACACACCCCAGGATTTTAATTCAACACCCCGCCGCCACCCATACGCCCCGTAGTGGCCACTACGGGGCGTTTGAGCCACAGACTGACAACCTTAAACGACAGAATTCTTTTGTCAGCTTTTTCAGGACCTATACGACCCGTAGTGACCACTACGGGGCGTATAGGTCTAAAAAAAACAAACGCGCAACATCTTGGGTCGTTTGAGGGTGATTTGGGGGGTTTGGGGGGTTTGGGTATGATTTTTGAGGTGTAAAAATATAGTTTTTTTGTTAAAAACTATTTTTATATTTTGCGTATTTTGCGACGTATCTCTCGTAGCATTTTTATTTTACGACGACGTATCTCTCGTACGTAAAAGTTTAGTTATTTTTTTAAACGCATATTTTTTTGTTTGTAAAAATCTAATATTTTTTTGTTTAAAACTTGTTTTTTATTTTTTACGGTCTCTCAGTTCGTTTATTTTTTAATTGTTTTTTAAAACATTTAGTTTTGAAAGCTAAAAATGTTTTTACTTTTTAGATTTAATTAAAATTTAAATATATTAAATAATTTATATATGAATGACGTTCTTTGTTTAAGCATACTGATGTTACAGAATAATACGATAAATAATGCATCACCAACCAAAACATATTTAAATAATAAACACGCATCAACAAGAAAACATATAATAATAAACACGTATCACCAACAAAGCATATTTAAATAATAAACACGCATCACTAACTAAAACAACCAGATATATGCACGCATCATCAACCAAAACAACCAAATATATACAAACTATAAACATGAATACAAGTGTCTGTTTAACAAATACAAATATGACTGAAAATACTAAGGTGGAGGTGGAGGTGGAGGAGGATAATCTCGTGGCCGAGGAACTGCAGGAAGCTGAATACCCTCACCTTCTGCATGCCTAAGCTCGACATGCACATGCCACGAGATCAGATCCTCCAACCGATCCAGTCGTCGCGTCTGATCAGACTGCTGCTGTAGGATCTGCGTCTGCTGCTGCTGTATCTGCAACAACTGCTGCGTGAGCTCGAGCTGCTGCTGCTGCATGTGCTCATGCTGCTGGATGAGCTGCTGCGTCGAATCAGCTATCCCCTGTATCATAGCCTCGACACGAGCGGGAAGCCGCACCGCTCTGTATATGCGCTCAGGATGCTGATGTGGCACATCCTGATGCGGCTCCCCCTCGCCATGTGGCGGCGGCGGCGGTGGCGGCGGCGGTGGCGGCTGCTGTGGCTGCTGCTGCGGCTGTGGCTGTGGCTGTGGGAACACAGGCATAGGGTCCTCGTCTCTGTAATGGAGATCATTTGGCCCCGGCTGCCAAATGACCCCCCTCTGGAGCGAAAATCGAAGCCCGACCCGTGGGAATGTCTGCGCGATACGCATGCCAAGCACTGTCCGTCGATCTAAACGAACTGGATGAAAGGCCTCCATACCGGCAGGCTCCATATCTATAAGCCCGTTAAAACGAGCAATACGTGTCACATACACCCCCCCGAAGATCAGCCCCCTCTCCTGGCGGTGGTAATACGTGCTAAAGTACTCGGCGAGACAACGTGCAAGGTTGCACGGTCTCCCACTCAATATACAATACAAAAAAAATAAATCCTGTAAAGTGCACCACTCCTGGCTCATGCCACGTCCTGTAACAGACGAGGCAATGCACCGGTGCAAATACCGAATGAGCGGGTCACGAATACGCGTGACCCGGGCGCTGCGGTCAAAGGCGTCGTCGCCTATCCGAGGCCACCAAGCACTGACGACGGCGTCGTCAGCTGTATGAATAGCCGTCGTGTAGATCGGCATCCGAGTCTCCTCCTCGGTGTACAAACCGAGTACGCTCCCAAACTCGGCTAAAGACAAATGGTACGGGGCCCCGCAGAGTCTAAAGGAAACCTCTGCCGGCTGGGCCTGACCCGGCTGTGGCTGGAAATCAGGAGCCTGAGGCCTGTACCTAAATGTCGAAAGAAACTCCACAGTAATAAGTCGGTACTGTGGAGCATACGTCATCTCAAAAAGACGAGACCATGGCGTGTCCTCGCCAATGATCGCCGTCATCCTCTCCTGCTGGCCAAGCTCGGCCAGCAGGTCGTAGTCAATCGCCTTCTGGTTGCCCATCTCCTTCTTCAGGAGACGATCGCGCCTCTTACGCGCGCTCGTCCTCTGAGGAAATGCCAACCAGGGATGGTCCATAAGCTCGTCATGCTCGACATCTAGATCATCAACATGCGGCTGTCCCACATCGTCACCAGCAATCTCCATCTCATCAGAAGAAGACATATCTGAATGATGAACAAATAAAATAAAACAAATTACGAATAAGAAATAATAAATAATAAATAATAATAGTAATAATAAATAATAACAATAAACAAATAAATAATAAGAATAATAATTAATAATAAACAAATAACAATAATAATAATAAATAATAAATAAATAATAACAATAAATAATAAATAGTAAATAAATATTAATAATAAATCAATAAATAACAATAATAATAATAAATAATCAATAAATAACAATAATAAATAATAACAATAATAATAAATATTAAATAAATATTAATAATAGTAATAATAAATAATAACAATAAACAAATAAATAATAAGAATAATAATTAATAATAAACAAATAACAATAATAATAATAAATAATAAATAAATAATAACAATAAATAATAAATAGTAAATAAATATTAATGATAAATCAATAAATAACAATAATAATAATAAATAATCAATAAATAACAATAATAAATAATAACAATAATAATAAATATTAAATAAATATTAATAATAGTAATAATAACAATAATAATAATAAATAATAAATAAATATTAATAATAAAAAAAAAGAAAAAACAGTAGGAGCAAACGCCCCGTAGTGCCCCATATGGGGCGTTTGTTTTGAACCAGAAGGGGCAAACGCCCCGTTGTGCACCAAACGCCCGGCCGCGGACCCGTATGCTTCAAAACCCCAACCCCCGGTCATCCACCAAGATTAAACGGGTCGGATTACTAACCTTGAAGTAGCAAACGAGGACCAAACGAGTTCCGATCGGCGGTCAGCGGCGGTCTTCGGCGGTGGCGTAGAGAGTAAACGAGGTCGCGTGGGTCGTTTGTGGGGAACCGGGGGGCGTTTTTGGGGGTTCTTTAATGCTAATACGCCACGTAGTGGGCACTACGTGGCGTTTAGCTTTATTTTTTTTAATTTTTAATTTATATTATATATAATGATATTATATTAAATGTAATATATATAATTATATTTAAATGTAATATAATTGATTATATTAAATAATTATATTATCTTTTATTTTGTTTTATATAATTATATTATATTTAATATTTATTAGATATAATTTATATTATATGTAATGATATTATATTAAATGTAATATATATAATTATATTATCTTTTATTATATTATTTTGTTTTATATAATTATATTATATTTAATATTTATTATATATAATTTATATTATATATAATGATATTATATATAAATGTAATGTAATCTAATTATATTCAATAAATATACAAAGTTACAGAGTTTCGTGGTGATAATATACTTCTTTGTTTGCTTCTATAATCGATCTATACCGTTGGATTCGTTCTTGATAAATCAGCTCCCACGCACCGGCCGCATCATTTTGGTAACGTTTCCAGACCGCACTTAGAGTTGGAATCGGATAATCCCCTTCCAACCTTATGTTGACAAAATGTTGTGGCATATGAAGAAGACAAACCACATTATGTTGTGGTATTGTCGATGGAGCTAACCATAACGGGAAAAACGTGACACACCCTTGTTGAGTGATAAGGTGAACTATAACGCCAAATCTTTGTGCAACAACGAGTCCCGTATAAGGCATAAGCATCCAATGTTCTTCAGGTGCAGGTTTGATATCAAACCAGTTTATGCTATGACGTATTGCTTCATATAAATTTTCATCAACGGAGTTAAGAACATATCTGTATGCTTCCCTATTGGTGTCCACTTCTTGTAACAGTTGCTGTCGAACGAAACCCCATTGATTTTCATCGAACCCTAACCCAACGGCTAAAGACCTGAATCCACAATTACCATCTGGCATAACATCTTGTATGTTGCTTACATAACAATGAAGCATTGAAGGAATGTAACGACCAAATCGTCTAAGATTGTTCATTCCTTCTGGTTTCACTGGCGAGGCAACTACCGAGTCAACTTGACTTGTCTCGAGTCCTTTTTTCCCTCTAGAAGACGTTGAACGACTACGTTGGAGGGCGGGTCTTTGCTGGTTTGACATTGCTGGAGTGAAAGAACTATGCCTTGGAAGTTGAAAACTACTCTCTTGTGAGTCGACAACTGCGCTTTGTCTAGATTCACTCCCCCTTTGTTGTTGAGTCTTCAATGTCGGACGTCCGCGTGTATCCTTCTGAACCAATGGCGTTTTCTTTTCACTTTTAAACGGAAACACCTGCGAAAGTATTTTTTTAACCAGACTCTTTTTCACTGACTCAGGTTTTGAATTTATTTCCTGCGTCACCAGACCCATTTGTGCTGCAACGTCGATTTCTTCGTCTTCAAGAAGTGTCGGGTACTTAGTGTCAAGTTTTGTCCAGAAGATGTCTATATCAGAAAGCGGGATAATCGTGTCTGTATACAAATGAAAGGAAAATAATCAGTTTACAACAAAAAAAATGTAAAAAACAAACAAAGAGGAATTGATTACAGTAATTTGATACCTGTATTTTCGTATGTTGAGATCCGACAGGCACATGGCAAGCCACAACTTGTCCACAACTGGTGGCCGCATGACATACTACCTTGACGCATAACCTGGATCTTATTTATTTCATCAAGTAGTAAATCAAGAGCTTTATGTGAAACCTTGCCACGTAAGTTATTAAACAAGGGTATTTTATGATGACCCATTGTCTTTATTAAACTTGTTTCAAACCCATGTTTCATGTTTACCTCCTGCAATTCTATCATTTGATCAACAAAACCTACCAGTGTCGAGAGCGAGTTATTAGTGGTTCTTAGATATCTTTTTAAGTTTGAATGTTGACTCTCGACTCTGTTAGTTGTACGTTGACCAAAGTTAGGCGTTCTGTTAGTCCAGGCTGTGACAAACATGTCTTTGTATGGGTTTAACCAAGTCTGAGTCACATAATTCAAAACCTCTGAAATAAAAAAAAACTATGACATACGAAAACGTAATTTTACCAAAAATAATGATAATGATATTGAATGACGCTTACTTTGACGGTTATCTGAGACAAGTTGTTGGTACAGGCGGTTATAGTTGTAGTCGTAAATTTCAGGCGACGAAGAGTCACACAAATTCCCCCAACGACCCTTAAACTTTTTCCAGTCACCGTCTGAAAAACTCGCCTTGCAGTGTTTTGCGATATTTTCGCTTATGTGCCACCTGCATAAATACCTGGAAGCGTGCGGAAAGACCTTACGACATGCATTCATCAGAGCAAGGTCTCTGTCGGTTATTATCACGCGGGGCTCCATACACTTATCTAGCATATCTTTTACTCGTTCTAGAACCCAATGATAATTTTCCTCTTTTTCTTTACTCACGAACGCGTGAGCAATACAAAACGTATGGTGTGTTGAGGTAACACCAACTATCTGTACAAAAGGAAGTTTGTACATGTTAGTCTTGTAAGTCGCGTCGATCATAAGGACATGTGGGAACGCACGCCACCAGGTGTATGATTTTTTATGACAAAAGAAAATCTCCTCCACGACATTCGTTTCAGAGTTTTCCCGAGTAAAGTATACGTAATTTTTAGTATGTAGCAGGTTCTCTAAGACCTGCATTGGGGTTGATCCGATTTTTTGTTTATTTTTAAATTTATGCTGCACATTGTATACGTCTCTACGGATGGAGACGTTGTTGGGATTATGCTTCTTTAGGCTGGAAAGTATGTTGCGTGGGTCCATGTGTTGCTCAGTCAGATGGTGCACCATGTTTTGTTCCTGCTCGGACATTCTTCTAACAAAGGGGTACCCCTCAAGATTTTGAGCAGGTTCATGGTTGTGTTTGTCGTTTCTGACCTGAAGCTTCCAACCATAAGAATCAGAGTCGTATATCCCTATTAATTTAAAAGGACACCCGATTTTCTTGCTACCGGTACGCCTTAAGATGGCTGTACTATTGTGTTCACCACCACGATCACACACAAGCCAGATTTTGTTGACCTCATCGGTCCCCTTCTTTTTCTTAGATCGTCCGGTAACTACGATGTATCCATTATCAAGGGCTCTAGTTTTTACCCATGCCATCAGCTCCTCCACAGAAATGAATATCTGAAAACAATGTTGTCATTAAACTAATGTCCATCTAACTAAAAACAAGTGAAAATATATTACCTCATTGGTATTCCAATCCATATTTTGGTATACAATGTCAGCTTCTTCCTTTTTAACGGCCACTTGGGGTGGTTGTGATTGTTCACCACCGTAACATTCCCTGTTAACGTCTTCATCATAGCAAGGTTCCTGGTTCAAATCAAACTGCCAGTACGAAGTTTGACCCGCAACCTCTTCGTTAAGATCTGGCAATGCGGGTCTATTTGTCGCCTCAGACGATTGCACACCAGTCTCATCCTTAAAAACATTATGATTAGTTTGTCATTTGATTAACAATAAAAGCAAGTATACACAGTTTCGTACCTGATATGTTTCAGCCACACGCGAAACGTCGGAATATTGACCAAAGAAAAAGTCTCCGTCCCACCAAGACATATTTCAAATAAAAAATACGGCTGTAGAGTGTAGATATTTATTAAACGAAACAAGAGAAACTGGTTCAAGTATTTGGAGAGTGATTCGAGAGAATGCGTAATATTGTAACTCAGTATGTGTGTATATATGGACGATGAATTCGTAAGTTGCATCCTATTTGTCACGTTTTAAACATTAAACGCCACGTAGTGGTCACTACGCGGCGTTTAGGGTTAACCCTAAACGCCCCGTAGTGACCACTACGTGGCGTTTGGGTCTAATCAACTGACATGTCGGAAGCTTCTGCAGAACCTCGTACGAAAACGCCTCGTAGTGGGCACTACGGGGCGTTTAGGTCTAATCATGGTACGTGTCGTTTGACCGAGCTAGTACAATTCGTACACAAACGCCCCGTAGTGGCCACTACGGGGCGTTTGAGGGGTGTGCAGACATTATTTTGGGGTGTAAGTTTAACACCACCCTTTTTTTATAGTTTTCTCTAAAGAATTCCCAATGAATTATTTATATTATACTGTCTATTTATTCTAAACACATGTTTTCATTCCACGCAAGGCTGGCTGTTAATATAAACAAAAGAAGCCCTATCTTAGGGCCACCAAAATCAAAGGGCCTCAAATTTTTAGGGTAAAACGACTTTTTAGTTGTAATAGATTTTAAATGTAGTAAAATTTCTAGTTGTTTTTATATTTGTAATTAGTAAGCTTGACAAAATAGACGGTCTGAGTCAGGGTGGGTAACAACTAACATGTCATAATAGGTTTGGGTTAGGATGAGTGTAGATCAAGATGAGTTTTAAGCAAAATCGGTTTGAGTCTAAATGAAATCTTTTTAAAAAACTTCAATTTATTTCAACTTAAAATAAGTTGTAACTAAACAAATAGTTTATTTTAATAATTTTAGTGATTTTCTCCTCAAACATATTATTGATAATACTTACCCGTTTAAATTCATTCTATTAACAATTTTTTAGGTTATCCATCTTCACTCGCATCGTGCAAAATCGGTTCAAGTCTAATTGAATTTTTTTAAAATGCTTCAATTTATTTCAACTTAAAATAAGTTATAACTAAACAAATAGTATATTTTGATAATTTTAGTGATTTCTTATCAAACATATTATTGATAATTCTTACCCGTTTAATTCATTCTATTAACATAGTTTCTTGGTTAATCATCTTGACCTACCTACATCGTGATAAAGTGTTACTCATCTCAACCTGTTATATGTTTTGGTGTTACCGATTTAACACAAAATGCAATAATTGTTCACTCAAATCAACCAATTTATCTTATTTTAGGTTAAGATTGTCAAGTCTAATAATTAATATACACATTTATTTGTGATTTATATTTTTTCTAGTTTTCTACTTCATATTGATTTTTATTTTTTGTGTCTAAAACTTGAAAGAGCTTTTATTTATAGTTAAAAGAGGGCCCCGATTTTGATCTTCGCTTTGGGCCACCTAAAGGCTTGAGACGGCCCTGATTCCACGTAACCTTGGGTGTGTTAAAACCCTGACAATGTATATTGTCTCGGTTGTTATATGTTAAATGACTGGAATGTCCGTTTTGAGTAGGGGCTTGTAATCTTTTTTAAACAAAACATACTATACACATCTCTCAATCACAACGATCAATCTTATTTTCTCACTATTGAAGTTAATAAGAGCTGAATAATTCGTGAAGAATTTATTGAAGACATTGCTTATATTATACTTGTTACATAAATTAGTTTTATATATTATGTTATTATTATTTTTTGTTGTTTGTGATATTGTATCAGTTTCCTATCCTTAAAATAATAACTTTATTCTTGTTTCTTGCTGCAAAGTGATTCAAATTTATATTGAACCTTGATGAGTTATTTTTTAGTTTCCTATCCTAAAAAATAATAACTTTATTCTTATTTCTTGCTGCAAAGTGATTCAAATTTATATTGAACCTTGATGAGTTATTTTTTTCAAGAAAATCATAGTTTCTTCAAGTATATTACCTATCTATATAAAAACCAAGCATAAATAATATTTGATTTCTATTGGTGCTCAATCTACGATCTATATATATATATATATATATATATATATATATATATATATATATATATATATATATATATATATGCACGAGTTGTTAGAGCAAGAAAACCTAAAACCATACGTCGGTATAGTGGTTTGCCTTGCTTTTAATAGAGCTTTTATCTTAACGGTGCAGGTAGGGGTGAACAAAAAAAAAAGGAAAACCAAACCGGAACCGAATTAACCGAAAAACCGAACCTAAAAATCGAACTGTACATATGACCGCAAAAACTGAACCGAACCAATTAATCATTAGATTTTCAAGATTATAGAATGCATGGTCAACTAGAAAAATTGGTTGAAAATTTGAACATTGAAAATGGTAATAAAGTTATTTATTAGTATTTTTCATGTTATTATTTTTTTACCTTTTTACTTAACAATTAACATATATGTACACTATTTTTAGATTTGTTGAACCATCAAGAAAGCACACATACAAAACTAGTGTTGGGGTTAATAAAGATTGAGGCTAAATGAACTCTATTATCTTAAAAGATGACAAAGATTAGAATTATTGCATATTAACTTTTAAACTTTGTTTTTTTAAATGTAAAACCTTAGGATGATTATTTAGTTTTATTATAACTTCTATCGTTATAACTAAAACCCGATTAACCAAACTATGCATACTCCTTAGGTGGAGGTTTAACTTCTATCGATGCCAGCAACTTCTTTTACCTTGTAGCCAACCAAGCCGATCACTTGAAGACCATCTGGTCAACTCACATGCATCTCAGTTCTTCACGGGCTCACCCGAGTCCATACTTTCCACCCTAAGGGTGTTTACGTACGAGCCGAGCCAGGAGTCAGCTCGGACTCGGCTCGAATTTAAACCGAGCCTTTTTTTGGACAGCCCTACTCCACCCTAACGACTTGTCACTCGACCACTTTTTTTGATAATCAAATGGGAGAAATGTTCTCCTTGTAAAGGATCCTTGCCTCCCTAGTATCTTGCACTTTTTGTAGCATTTTTTTTAAACGACAAATCTATCATACTTCTATACTACTCCTAAATTAATATATTTTTTGTCCGCATTTAAACTCTGGATCTATCATCTAGAAAGCAAAACATCTGGTTATTTTACTTCCACACTAACAAATTTTGAAGCTAAATCAAGAAAACAAAAGGAAATTATATTTTACTCGTATTTTTACAAGATATAAGGCCTTACAAACAACTGCATTGCATTTTTACATCATTTTTCTAAATTAATTAAAAGTATACCCCTTCTTTACATCTCTCAAAACTATCAAAATTCATAATAACATCCAATGTTTAAGTAACAAAAAACCCCAACTCAAATAATCCCTTTGTGACGAGCACCAGACGAGAAAGAAGGCATAAACGCAAACAACATGAGACCACCCAAAATCAAGATCGGAAGCAGCAACATCATCTGCGGCGGCGGCGGCAACGGCGGAAGCACGATCGGAAGTATCAGCAACGACGCCGTCAATCCCACCAGCAGCACCACCGATTCCACGCTGAAACAGCTGCTCCTGCTCTTCGATTTCGATGCCATCGTTTCACCACTCGATGATGATCGGTTTTCATAGCTTTCATTGTAAATCATCTTCATCTTCATATTCATTCTTCTCACTTCCATGATTCTTGATTTTAGTTCTGAATTGTCGGAATTCTTGGCGAATATTTCAGATGGGTTTGCTTCTGATGTGTTGAATCTGTGATATTTGAAGAAATTTGTGATTGAAATGGATGGTTTATTGGGGGCGTGAGGCGGTCGGATTCGGTGAATTTAACAGACCAAGTGGGTCAGTGGGGCTGCAAGTAGTTTCGTGTTGGTGTTATTTTCATGACCGGTGGGTTCTTCGTTTCTAGACAAAATTTGGCGACCCGAACACGTTTTCCCTTTTTTGACCCATCACGCTTCATCATCCATCAAAAAATAATTTTATTATATGTACAAAGCACTAAAAATAAATGCAAAATTATATATAGCTTCTTATGAAAAAACATATGAAATTAGATATTTTTTTAAGTACAAGTTTTTTAAACATAATATATAAAAGAATAATCAAATTAGAAGAGATTTTTAAATGAAAAATTGTAAGACTACCCGGTATGCCAAGTGAATGGACGTGGGAGATGGGGCGTGGGAGTATTCACGGGCGTGAGGCTCTTGTTTTGACCGTTATAAACATAAAAAAAATAAATAAATAAAACCTATATATAAAATCATCACACACTCTCTAAAATATTCACATCTCACAAAAAAAAATCAAACAAAAAATCAGTATTTTTATAAAAATGGAGTTTCTACGGGAAGATGCCGATTTTAGCGAAGGAGAAGATTTTTTAATCGAAGCCGCACAACTTACTCTCGACATCATCAGACAACAAGTTGAAAGACCTGTTCTAACTAGAAGAGCACGAATTAATCGATATCGTCTTGGAGCTCACGCACGTCTTGTTGAAGATTATTTTTCAGAAAATCCGAAATACCCCGAACATTTATTTCGGCGTCGGTTTCGTATGAGTCGGAATCTTTTTTCACGAGTGCGTAATGATTTGGAACAAAACTATGATTTTTTCCAACAACGATGTGACGGAAGAGGAAAGATCAGGTTTTTCGGTCTTCAAAAATGTACTTCTGCAATACGGCAACTAGCCTACGACACTTGCAGCGATTCGTTTGACGAGTATTTACAGATGTCTGAGAGAATGGGACGGGAATACATTTATAAATTTTGTAAATGCGTAATTAGATTGTACGCGAAGAAATACTTGAGGAAACCAAATTCACATGACAACCAGCAGATTTATACGTTTCATGAAGAGGTTCATGGTTTCCCCAGTATGTTAGGTAGTATCGACTACACCCATTGGGAATGAGACAATTGCCCAACAGCATGACGAGGTCAATTCCAACGAGGCGACCATCCAAGACCAAGTTTTATGCTAGAAGCTGTTGCGTCTCAAGATCTTTGGATATGGCATGCCTTCTTTGGTGCATCGGGATCGAACAATGATATAAATGTTCTAGATCAATCGCCGATTTACAACGATCTTATTGAAGGCAAGGCACCCGGTTAGCAGTTTATTTGCAACGACACAACATACAAATACGGGTATTATTTGGTCGATGGTATTTATCCACAATGGGCTACTTTCGTGAAATCCTTTACATCACGACAAACTGAAGATGAAAAACGTCTGTATTTCCAAAATCGTCAAGAGGGGGCAAGAAAGGATATTGAACGAGCATTCGTCGTTCTAAAACATAAGTGGCACATGATTCAACACCCTGCTAGAGCATGGAAGCTAAGTCGGATCCGAAACGCGTTATACGCATGTGTGATACTACACAACATGATAATTGAAGATAACGGTCGAGCGATATGTGAATTTTTATTAGTTTGTAATTTTTTTAATAATTTTTTTTATTAGTTTGTAATTTTTTTATTAATTTTTTTATTCGTTTGTAATTTTATTTATTAATTTTTTTTTATTAATTATATCTCAATTTAATGTAAAAAGGAATGATGACGTGGAGTGAGTGGGTAATGAGGCATTTCCACCAAAATGGTGGGGTGAGTGGTTGTGGTGAGTGCTTATGTGGCGCTTACGTGGCGCATAGGTGGAGTGATTGGGTCACTTGGCATACCTTATAGTCTAAGAACTGACAAAAATTACATGGAATATGTTAAAAAAAGAAAAAAAAGGTAATTTAAGGTATAACATATTATTTTTTATACTCTATATTTTATATTTGTACTATATTCTTTTTTGTTACAGATTTTTTGTACTGTATTTTTGTTTTATGATATTACTTTTTAATTTTTTTGGACTAAATTTTTGATTTTTTTATATTAGATTTTGCTTTTTATACTGTATTTTTGTTTTTTGTGCTGAATTTTGTTTTTTGTACTTGATTTTTGTTTTTATATTTTTGATATTACACATGTCAAATTTTTATTTATTTTTATTATTTTAAGACAAAATACCTTCTTATTAGATACAACCCCAATATATTTAAGACTATTTACACATGATTTGTAAACATCATGGTTGAAAACGTCGATAGGCGCTATTCGGATGACGAGGTACCGCCTATGTATCAATCAGGATTAATCGGTGCTAGGAGGATTATAATTTTTATATGTAATTTTACAAATATATATTATATACAAACATCAATATCAATAATTTAATATAATATTTTAAAAAATTTAAAATAAACTTAAACATAATAAGTCAAGTACTTTAAATTTCAAACTTAAACATCGAGTTCAAAGTCTAGATATGGATTTCGATATTAAGTAACTAAAATCGATATTTTAGAGACATATTAATTGAAGTTGACCTTTTTACCAGAAAAAAGTCAAAAAAAATAAATAAATATCTGACTATGCAGTATAGGCCAAAATCGATACAGTAGATGGGCGTCCAGCACCTAGGCGTTGTCTAGACCGATTTTTACCACAGTGGTAATTATATGTAATATTACAAGTTTATATAGATATTTATGAGATTGGTTTAAAAAAATAAAGAATATTGTGATGAACCATATACTAATAAATTCTCTTACGGGGAAAGTCAGTGGGGTATTTATCTTTTATTTGTTAGGCTATGTGTTGTCCATAACTCACCATCAATTTACGTTGGCGTCACGTATGCGTCACATAATCAATCAATATCATCACCTCCTTATAACTTCACGTCATCATCCCATTTGTTATCATCACCACCTCATTAAGCACTCATCACCTCCTCCTTTTTTCCCCTTTCTTCTCCTTCATGGCGTGAAGCTCCTCACGGTTTGCCAACACTTGGTGATCACGCCCCTACATGTTATCGTGTTCCTGGGTGATAGTGGCGTGAGAGAGGGTGGTCAAGCCCTCCTCACGCCTGATAACGAATAGCCTTAGTTTAAATATATACATGGGTAATAATTTTGCTATTAAACTAGTTAAGTTTTGTCACTAAATATTAATATAAAGATAATGAAACGCAAATACTAAAGCAAATTGGTTGGTTTAACTACTCCAAAATTTCACCTCTTCGGTTTTAAAGATAGTGATTAGTGACCCCATTTTTTATACATATTCATAAGATTTTACCTTGAAATAAGCATTGCATTTTTCGAAATATAATAAAAATAACATTTTTGTAAATAATATAAAAATGCATCTCCAACCGCGAGTTTAAATGGTCCGTTGTAAGGCCCCACTCTACTATTGAGAAGTAGTTTGTCTCCGTGATGATGTCGTATTAACGTCTTAATGACATGTAAAATTATATTAAATGTTATTTGTTTTTCTTTTTTAAGAATAGAAGATATAAACATGTGAATAACTGGTTATCGGGTCTCGTTACCAATGTCTGATTCGTATGTCCTGATACGCGAAAACTGGTTGGAATCCGTAAATCCAATCTCCCACTAGGCTCGAGCTCCTGATCAAGTAGGGGTCACAGGGGTCACGTCCCTTGTGAGGTCCAGGGGCAAAGCCTCTTGTGACGGTCCTGCTGAATGGTGGTAGCGAACGAAACCTTAACAAAATTTACTAAATATTGTATGATCAAATTGACTTCTGACCCGAAATTTTGACCAGTATGATGAAAGTTACCCACGGTAGTTAATGGAAAATAATTACCATTTCTTCTTCTTTTGCTGGGGTTAAACATAGAATTTTGGTCCGTAGAGGACATATATGAAATTCATATCATAATGAAATCTCTATGTTGAATTATCTATTGATCAAATTTTCACCTATACATACAAAACAAAAGACAAGATTGTAAATAGTAATATTATAATTTTAATTGATAGTTTTATAGAAAAAAATTGTTTTTCAGGTGATTTACTTATATAATTGTGGTTATAATCAGCTGGTAGCATAGTAAACACACTCACCACCTATCGCATGACACAATTTCGAAAGGGCATTCAGTTTCGTTTTCAGCCACACATAATGATTTCATTTTTTTCTATACAATAATTAAAGTTGTTTTTCATTTGACACCACCCACTATAGTTTTTAATTCCTGAGAAAATTAGTTGACATTTAGGCTATGTGTTATCATTACCCTCCTATCACTTCATGTATTCGTCAAATAATTAACCACACATCATCTTTACATATGTTGTCATGACTTTTATTCAACGTCATCACTACTTTTATTCAATATTTTATTATTTGATTTTTATTTTTTTAAATTAAAAAAGACATAATATTATTAAAAATTAATATTACAAAATAAAAAAAATTACATGGTAAAAAAAATTAAACGACATGATAAAATAAAAAAAAACATTAAAATAAAACTAAATACTTTTTAAAAAGCTACATATTTTCTTTTCGATTTTTCCAGACATGTTCAACCAAATCGCCTTTAAACATGTTATGTATCTCATTGCTTCGGATCTCGGCTCGTATTTGAACTCTTTCTTCCAGTGTAACATCTTCAAACAGAGCTTCAACCTTTTCGTAATTTTGGCAAATAATTTTTCCTTTGTACTCCAAAATCATGTTTTGCAAAATAATGGAAGCATACATAGCGTCTCGAATTTTACTTCATTTTTCAAATCCTACATGGATTATTTATCATATGCCATTTCTTTTTAAGTACACCGAACACACGTAGCATATTTAGGGTAAATACCATCGGCAAGATATTACCCATACTTATGGTAGGTATCGTTAGCATAAAATGAAGACCCTGGCGCGACTCCATCTAATATGCCGTCAAATATCTGGGATTGATCTAAAACATTTATATCATTATTCGAACCAGAAACACCAAAATACGCATGTCATATTCAGAGATCATTATAGGCCATCGTTTCAAGCATTATTGTAGGAAGGTGATGATTGCCTCGTTAATGAGATCCTCGCCAAGCGGTTGGACAATTTTGTCACTCCCAGTGTGTGCAGTCGATGCTTCCGAGCATGCCAGGAAACCCGTGGGAATCATCTTGAAATTCATAGATTTGTTGAATGTCGCTCCATGTTGGTTTTCTCAAATATCGCGAGCTGTCTAATGTTATAACACCTTTACAAAAGTTGTAAAGACTATCTCGTGAAATTTTATCCGACATTCGTAAATATTCGTCCCAAGAACCTCTGCATGTGTCGTATGCCAACTGTCGAATAACACTTGTACACTTTTGCAAAGGTGCGAAACCTGCTACACCCGTTGCATCTAATTTTTGTTGAAAAAACGAAAAACTTTCTTTTATATCGCTAACGATTTGAAGAAATAAATTGCGGCTTATTCAAAAACGACGTTTGAAATGCTTTTCGTTGTAAGTTGGATTTTGACTAAAATAATCTTGAACGAGACGTTTGTTACCACCTTTACGATCACGGTTTATTTTTTTCGTCGTAACATTTGCGTAGAGTTTTCTTCAATATCAGCTACGACGGATGTTAATGTTGCTTGAACGCTGCGTAAAAACATGAACACTCCTTCGTCTGAATCGGATGATGACAATTTCGTAATTTCCTCCTTACAACTCATTTTTTTATTGTAAATTGGGTTATTTTATAGAAAAATAATAGTTATTTTAGATAGAGTGGTGATTATTGTAGGGAGCTGAATGTTGGTCTAATAAGAGGAGTGATTTATTTATGGTGGTTTAATTTTTTTTTCTTTTCCAACGGTCAAAAGCGTTTTTTATTATTTTTTTTTCTTTTTTCCCAATGGTCAATTGATTTAAATTGTTTTTTTTCTTTTCTTTCACGCTTGTCACGGGGTGAAAGGGCTCACGCCTCCACCACTTACGCCCCTATCACGCCATGGTGTAGTGGGATGAGGGCGCCACCGGGGCATGACCGACCCCTCTCATGCCCCACTCAATTGGCATAACGCGTAATCTTAGTATTTCAATTTTTATATCAATTCTAATAAATGAAAATTCCAAAATCATCATCATAAATCATGTTTCTAAACACATGCATTTTGCCATTTTAACATTTATTCACATTTTTGTAAGAAAAATGTTACTATAATAAGTAATATTTGCAAATAACCATTTCTTGATAATAACAATCATTCTAAATCATGAAAATCATCCCAATATCATTCATAGTCATGTATTCATATCAAAAATCACCTAAATCCAACTAGGTCATGCATGCATGTGGCAAAAAGTCATCTTTTCATGGTAACACCATCATATGAACATTAAAACCCATCAAGATCATCATAGATCGTTCAAGATGCACCAAATCAGAAGTAAACACATAAAACCACATATCAAAGTTATTGAAATTCCGTGCATGTGTGGTTTGAGTGTGTGCATGTGGCCTTAGAGAGCGCATGTGTGTGTATAAGTGTTCTTATGCTACATAGGCCATAGATTTACCTTCAAAGGCTCCAAACTAGCTGAAATGTTACTGTAACAGCCACTAGACTCCTGGACAACAGAGCTTAGCAAGATCAAGAAGGTGAAGAGGATGAATGAGCTTCAATGGGTCTCCTTCCAATCTCCTTGATAGTTCCCAAGCTTCAATCTCCAAGTAGTGGTGCTTCTATGACTTCCAAGAGAGCTTGCATGGTGTTCCAGAGAGGATAGGGTCGAGTGATGGCGTATAATACTGGTGATAATGAGTAGAAATAGAGTAGCCATCATTTTTGAGGTGTTCAAGATGATTTTTGCGATTCTAGTCTGCCAGGCGTACCGCCTAACGGGCTCTCTTGAGTCCCGGCGTATCGCTTGGATTAAAATAATCCAGAAATCAATCCTTCCATCCGCGCGCATCGCCTAGTGTCATCGTGTCTTCCCGGGCGTAGCGCTTGATCCGTGGCGTACCGCCTAGGCCCAAATCTTGGCCCTAGGCGTATCGCCTGGTGAACTGATTGAGACCAATTGGCCAAATTATGTTCTTTAAGCTCGTTTTTCGCGTATTTCACGTTTACGATCATCGTTTTGAGACTTTAGGACTTTGTTTCACTTGTTTCAGGTTCCCTAGAGTTTAATTGTTGTGAAATTTGGTTGTTGTTTCGTTTGGTTCACCAACGTTCGTTAATCAAGACACGTGCGTATAATGGTCCTTATATCTGCTTGCCTTAGTGTCATACACCGAGCCGGCGTGGTTGGATCGGATTCCCCGTCGGCCGGAAGGTTCTCGGGGCGCGATATCGTGAGTGATAATCGAAGTGATCAGATTGTTTACATTGCACATGATAAAAATGAGAAATGCTAAATAGAATAGAATTACAAAGTTAAATTACATCCGTATCATTCATAATTTGACAATGTAAATCTATCATAAACATCATAAGATTTCTATCTTGTAACTGCACAAGATATACGAAATAATTGTATAATGATGTTCCAAAAGTATGCAGGACCAAAAATACTAAGTCTTCTATCTGAAGTCCTAGTCCAAAAGCATAAGCTTCTTAATTGACCTATTCGTCACCTGAGAAGTCATGCAAAAATAAAGTCAACACATGGTTGGTGAGTTCATATAGTTTAGTAATTGAAAATGATTTGTAAACCTTTTTCGGTAAAGACCATAACCTCATTAACATCACATGTAATATCCACATCGGTATGCTTATATATAGGGCATACCCCTGAGTCGAGCCTACAACCCGCCCAAACGCCATCCCACCACATACTAATACGCATATGACACTGTTGTTAATGATAATTAAGCATTTTTACCTACCATACACTTCCATTCCACTATAGTTCTAATGTACACTCAAAACATTTGTTAAACCCTCGGGTAACAACCTTAATCTCATTAACATCACATGTATCATCCAGATCGGTATGCTTATATATAGGGCATACCCCTGAGTCGAGCCTACAACCCGCCCAGACGCCGTCCCACCACATACTAATCCACATAGGACATTGTTGTTAATGATAATTAAGCATTTTACCCCTACCATTAACCCATTTGTTCTTCAGTTCTTTGTTCCTGTAAATACAACCATTTGAAATCTCTATTGATTCCTTAAATTCATCACACAATTATGATCAACCACAACAACTCTAGAAACAGTTAAATAAACGCTTAACTAAATAAATAAATAAACATTTAATAAAAACTAAGTCCTAATGATTGGGCCTTGGTTAACTCGAGTATACTAGTATAGCAATCAGGTACTTAGTAGTAAAGGAGATCTGTAAACCTCATCAAACATGTGACCTATAATCAATCAGTTTAGCTAGGACATCTTTTGATATATAGGCTTTTATAGTTCTTTAGACCGTTCACAGTTCGTATAGTTCGTTGGCACATGTTATCTTTGAGCATTTCCCAGATGTTCCTCAAAACAGTTAGGGAATACTGTAAATATCATCAAGCATGCGTCTCATATTCGATCAGTCTAGCTAGGACATCTTTCAAACCTGAGATTGGCACATGCTATCTTTGATATTTCCCAGTTAGACCCTTAAAATAGTTCTTTGTACTTCTTTGAAATAGATCGTTAGTTCTTTGACAACACACCCTTGAATTAGTTCTTTGAAAATAGATCGTTAGTTCTTTGAAAATAGATCGTTAGTTCTTTGAAAATAGATCGTTAAAAATAGTTCTTTGTTGTAGATCTTTAGTTCTTTGAAAATAGTTCTTTGAAAATAGTTCTTTGAAATTTGAATCAGTTCCCCTAGACAGGAGTCTAGAATAACAGTTATACATGTAAAACATATACAAGTAAAAGTATTTAAGTAAATATAATTCAAAGGAAATAATTTACGCATGCTTCTCAACCCCGCGTTTGAAAACAAAATGTTTAGAAAAGGGGCAATGAACTCACCTGTGTTGTTGTGAAATGTACTATGTAACATCAGTGCCGGAACCGTCACCGGAACAGTGATCTCTACAGTATATGAACAGTAAAACATGTACGAACCATATACATTTCAATACATTTCATATTCATATCATTTATCATTATCAGTTCGTATTATCATAGAACAAATTCAGAAACATTTAACAGAAACACAGTTCAGAACAATGGTTCTTGAGTCAGATAATTATCTGGTAACACAGAACCATCATGTGATTATTTGTTAGGATTTATTATGTAAAAACGTATGTGAGGCTTTACAGAACAAAACAACACGAATATCGTTACGTGAATGCTAAATTGACTGGTTATTCGTATAGGTGACGATCTGTACGAATATATCGGAAAGTTTAACGTTCTGAATGATATTCTATAATTAGAAAACAATATTGAAAAGTATAGTTATCGTCGTGTTTGTACGGGTGACGATTCGAACGAATACGCGCGACGACCGTACTATTCGATTTAAACAGTTAATTCAATATTTTTAAATTTAAATAAATAGAAGATATTAGTTAATTTATTAGGAATCACAACCTAGAATAATTAAACGAATTCTAAATTTATAAATCGTGTCGTTTTGTCGCGAAAACTACGCGAACCGGCATTTTACGCGAAACCGAACGAGACCGAACGAGTGGGTATTTTATCCCACATTTAATGTGACAATTAATGTCACAACCACCACCATTCTCCCCCATCTCTCTCACAATTCGTTTCTCTCTCTCTCTCTCTCTAAAACCCTCTCAAGAACATCACTTCTCTCTAAGAATTCGAGCGCATTTCTTTGTGGATTCAAGCAATCTAAGTGTCAAAACGTTCCTCTTGCTGTGTAGATCAAGAAAGTACAAGTAGTTCGAGCTTTCACCAGTGAAATTTGAGGTAAATAACCTCTTTATTTTCGGTTTTAGCATATATCACGAATCCTTTGGGTTGTTGATGTTTTAACCAGCCTAGATACACATTAGCATATAGATGAACTCATTTAATCGGCTAGAAGAAACTAGGAATTTGTGTTGTAACAGATTTGATCGAAGAGGAAGATGAAGATACAGGTTCGTACAGGCCCAGTGACCGGCCGAACCTAACAGCACCCTAGACGAACCCAGCCGAACCTTCTTAGCTGTATTTAAATGTTTTATTTATTTATTTAATTAAATATTTAACATTTTATTTCTATTACTGACTTTTGGGAAATCATGTATCTATGATGATCTCAAGAGAATCAAAGGTAAATCAAATTTTGGAAAGCATAATCTAAATCAGAGGTGTAGGGTAAAAATGCTTAATTATCATTAACAACAGTGTCATATGCGTATTAGTATGTGGTGGGATGGCGTCTGGGCGGGTTTGTAGGCTCGACTCAGGGGTATGCCCTATATATAAGCATACCGATATGGATATTACATTTGAAGTTAATGAGGTTAGGGTCTTTACCGAAAAGGGATTTTTCAAATCATTCTCAAATACTAAACTATATGAACTCACCAACCATGTGCTGACTTTATTTTTGCATGACTTCTCAGGTGACGAACAGGTCAACTGAAGAGTTGTTTCTTTTGGACTAGGTCACAAATAGAGGACCTAGCTTTTTGGACCTGCATACTTTTGGACATCATACACAGTTATTTTGTATATCTTGTGTAGATACAAGATTTAAGATTTATGATGTGATAGTAGATTTACATTGTTAAATTATAAACTTAACTGATGTAATTTAACTTTGTAATTCTATTTTATTTTAGCAAGTTTTTCATTTATATATCATGTGCAATGTAAACAATCTGATCATTTCGATTATCACTCTCGATATCGCGCCCCGGGAACCTTCCGCCCGTCGGGGAAACCCGATCCTACCCCGCCGGCTCGGGGTGTGACATACTACCACACAATGCGCACTCTTGTTTGTAGACTAAATGTCTTCAGTTCCTGAGTTGTTTTAAAAGAATTCGAATACGATAAGTATACGTATTAATCGTCGCATCTAAGGTTTGGTCTCGGTGTGTGTAACTAAGTGTCCTAAGTTACTAAGTGCTTCTATGATTAAATCTAGCTAATTCTAACTTAGATACCCCTTTATAAACCCAATCCCATAAATAATTCACTAAGTCTTGATTAATATGTTTCACATTAATCTTTACTTTAATTATCATATAATTTAAAAAATCATTTATTTTTAGTTCACTTAAGTTTATAAATCATTTTCTATATTTAAAATATCATAAACTTTATTTAAATTGTATTTAATAGAGGATGGGCTTGAGTTAGCCCATTGGGCCCACTTAGGCCCATTTATAGTCTTTGTTTATCCATTGATCACAACTCGAAATCATCGAACAATATGATATAGATAACCTGTTCATTTAAGTTATCTATCCATATTAATGCTTTTCCTAGGTTAGTGTTAATAATTAAATTAACACTTCATACTTTAGTATTTTGTTACTTACTTGACCCCATGCACACACACATAGGTTTTATTCATATGCATGTTAAGCTCAATTTATGATCACCCTCTATGTGTAATAAATAACAAGGTTTACACTATCCCTAATTGTTCCGAACACGGGTTTCTTAATCCTTGTTATTTTCACTATAACCGTAGTAATCTTCCCATGCATTGCCTCCCCTAACATCACCTTATTCCTAAGGAATTTAATTCAATGCGCGGTGGGCAGCGAACCTAGGTATGAAAGGTTTAGGTTCGGCACAGTTGAGACCCAATGTCCCGAGGTTCGTCACCGAGTTTTTAAGAGAGTCAGGGTTCGTCTGGACATGGAGTTTGCTTCGTGGAGGGTTCGTTAATCATTAGGTTCGCCATGGTCTCGGCTAACAAAAAGGTTCGCGGCATGACTGGTTCGCCTGTTTCAGATTCGGTTGTCATGCATTCCAGGTTCGCTATGTTACAGGTTCGGCCATGGTTGGTTGGTAGGTGCCACATGTTCGTTGCAGAGGCTTTACAGGTTCGTTGCAGAGGGAGGGTTCGGCTGTAGGGATTGGTCACGCAGGTTCGTCTCATCTTGTTCAGTGGTTTAGGGTTCGGCCAAGACCCCAAAGGTTCAGCCGACTGAAGCAAATCGCGAACCTGCATCATCATCATCTTCATTCTTACCTTTGACCTACTGCAGCTTAGTTCTTAAAGTTCTTAGTGGTATCCAATGGTTTATTCAAGTATTTCTAAGTGATTAGGGCTGGTTAGACAACAACAAGTCACAAGGGTCATCATTTACAGAAAAACCCAACCAAAAGCTAAGGTTTACCTCGAAAATGACGGATAAAATCGTGAATCCCTTGTACTTCCGTAATCTACGTGCTGAGAGGATCGTTTTGGCACCAAGAATGCTTGAATCCAACAAGAAATGAGCAAGATATCCTAGAGAGATGGTTGAGAGCAACTTTCTAGAGAGAGGGAGATCAAAAATGAAAATGATTGGGAAAATGGAGTTGGAGGTGGTGGGTGGGAGGAGTAAATGCCTCATTAATGGTTTAGAAAATACCCGGCTGTTCAGTCTTGTTCGGTTTCGCGTAACACGTCGTTTCTCGTGGTTTTCGTCACGAAACGACACAGTTATAAAATAGAATTTATAAAATTTATTTAAGTGATTATTCCTAGTAAATTAACTAATATCTTTTATTTATTTTAAATTTTCACAATATTAATTTACTGTTTAAATTGAATCGTAAGGTCGTCGCACGCATTCGTTCGAATCGTCACCCGTACAAACACGACGATAACTATACTTTTCAATATTGTTTTCTAATTATCGGATATTATTCAGAACGTTAAACCTTCAGATTTATTCGTACAGATCGTCACCTATACGAATAATCCGTTGATTTAGCATTCACATAACAACATCCGTGTTGTTTTGTTCTATAAAGCCTCACATACGTTTATACATAATAAATCCTAACAAATAATCCCATGATGGTTATGTGTTGACAGATAATTATCTGACTAATAAACCGTAGTTATGAACTTTGTTTCTCTAAAACAGTTCTGAGTTTGCTATATGATAACATCAAATGATAATGATAATCGATATAAATATGAAATACGCTGAAATGCATATAGTTCGTACCTGATTACTGTTCATGTTACTGTTTGGGATCACTGTTCCGGTATGGTTCCGGCATTGATGTTACAGTCTCCCCTTCTCTGGAGGAGCAATTCAAAGGAACCTCCAAGGCTCATGCTAGCACCCTAATCATGAAACTAGTGACTACAAAGTATGACGAGATCAGTGGCATTCGTGAGCACATCATGATGATGAACGACATGGCCCGTAAACTTAAAGGATTAGACATGGAGATGAGTGATGGTTTCTTGGTTCATGTGACATCCAGTACCTGATCGTCCGGCAAGTCCGTACGGTATGTGTACTTCCACCTTTTACTGTGTGTAAATACGATATATGAACAGTGTTTGTGATAACAGAATTCAAAATACAAGTGTGTTATTTCAGAATAGTGAACTGACAGTGTGTTTGCGTGGGTGACGATTCACACAAACATATCTATGAGTTTAAAGTTCTGAAATAATGACTGAAAAGTAGAAAAAAAGCATCAGAAAGAAAAACCATCGTCGTGTTCGTTCGAGTGACGATTCGAACGAATACGCGCGAAGGTGACGCGTTCTGACGAAACGAACGATAATAATTTAAGAAAATATAATATTTTACGTTTTACAATTTTGAAACTCATCAAAAATTAATCAAAGAAACTCTTTTTATTTAAAACACGTAAATAACGCGTGTTACGTTCCGGAAACGCAACGGAGATGAAAACCGAGCAAACGAAATGAACCCGAATACCCTCGGGGTATTTAAAGCCTAAATGAGGCTTTCAACCTCATTTCTATCATCCTACTCTCTCTCTACAATCACACTCCCGTTTTCCTCTCTCTAGAAAAACAAGCTTCAAATCCTCATATCTTGGTTGTTTCTTGACGAAATCGGGCGTTCTTGGTGTCCACACGTAGCTACAAACGTCCTCTACCTAGAAGTACAACTAATCTGAAGTTTTACCCAGCCAAATCCGAGGTAATGATGCTTGAAACCCACGAAAAAAATAGGGTTTTCTCAACCTTTTGTTCGACCCATAGCTCTAGCCGGTTACCAACCGTCCCATTCGATCCCTACCCTTTCAAGGACTCCTCAGCGCTTAACACTAACCTGGGAACAAGGGGGAACAGCTCAGGTTCGATGGTATGATGATGAAGGATGATCGAAGTACAGGGTTCGTGGGTTAGCAGGTGAACGAACCTGCTACCTGGCCGAACCTTCACCTGTCACGAACCAAAGGAGGGAATGAACCTGAGCTGGACGAACCTTACTGCCACGAACCTGGAACCATGCATGATCGAACCTTTGGCCTAACCTTTGCATGAGTGCTGAACCTACCATGGCCGGCGAACCTGTGCTATGGCCGAACCACCTGGGGAGTCACGAACCTATCAGGAACGAACCTCCATTGCGGAACCATCATTATCACCGAACCTTACCGATACGAACCTGCGTGAAGCAAACCTGTAGTATTCATTGGCATGAACCATGCTGACCGAACCTTGGAACCACGAACCTATGAGTTGCAAAGCACTAACCACGAACCATATGGGACAGGAACCTAGGGTAACCGAACTTATAGCTTGAGCCGAACCTTAGTCCAAAGAACCAATAGGTTCGCTGGAAATGGGAACCTCAAACTTCGATAGGGATAAACCCAATTACTTGGCCCATGTTAGGCCCACAACTCATGTGACCCAAGCAAAGTTAGCCGGCCCAAACCTTTAACATTCGGCCCATGCGATTTAACCGGCCCATTTGCACCTAATTCGGCCCATGTTATACAAGTCATCAACACATTTTCAAACTAGAATTAATGGATAGCCATGCATGAGTCTTGGTTAATTTTTACTACAAAGGTGATATATTTTGGGTTTGTTTACTAAAATGTCATACAAACACCATTAATTAGTATAATGGCAAAGTGTTAGGATTTCAAGAGTGAGTTAAAGTTAAACACACAACACAAGGACACATAATACTAATGACCTATAACAATAGAATCAGGGCCGAAGAAAGACCGAGACTCACAAGTGTTAGCCAACTTTAGGGCTAACACGGACACACACAAATCCCAACGACTTATACTTATAAACTACAACAACGTGAAATCAATACAGGATTGTGAATACAAAAACAAATCCAACGAAGAGCGCGTGCATTTCTTGTTTATACTTAGTCAACCACTCCAACAACATGGTGAGTTCATATGCCCCTTTTCTAATCTTAACTGATTTTAAACTCTCGGGGCTGAGAAACATGCTTAACTTTTATTTATTTAAAAGTTTTAGTTTAACATATTGCTTATACTTTGATTTAGATAATATTGTTTGACTTATTATCGTTTATCATTGTATGCATGCTTGTATGATCATGATATGACCGGAACAACTAGGATGAATATGCTAATATAATTTCATAACGCATCAACACAATAGAATAACATAGTTGTAAGATTATATCTTACAACACTTAGTTATTCTTACAAGAACGAACATTGAGATAATCACAGGTGAACATGACGGCAACAACAACAAAACACATGAATGATATGAAGATAATATATCTTCATAATATCATTCAACACCAGAGTTACCTAAGTGTAATAAGACAAGTTCTTATAACACTTCGCTTGCAACACGGCACATATTACAAGATAACATGAAACAAGTATCATCCACCACCTGAGTAGACTAAGTGTAGTAAGACTAGTTCTTACCACATCTTAGTGACAACAGGGTGACTATATGGAACATCAAAGAATGATAATCATGATAATGTAACTTCATGATAACAACATCATTCACACAACAATTAACATAATGCAATAAGACAAGCTCTTATTCAACTTTGTTAACAACAAGGAGAACATACAACAATGAAAACAAACAACAACATTGGTGAACACAATACAATTGATTACTATTGAACTGTCTACATTATATCATTTCAATCATGTGCCATGTACTTAAGTTGATCATTGTAAGTCCCTTTCACAATTCGCTGACCAGTTAATTTGACGTGACTAAACCGAAGATAGCATAGTGGTACCATAGGTTTGACAAACCTCTAGCTTGTAGGGCTATTATGTTGATCGTATTGATTCATTGGCCGGTAACGTATGACCGGTGACAGGGCTACTTCAAGTCAGGGTATGGAAAGCGACACATGGTGATATTAATCTGCTGTGAAATTGTAATTAATCCATCGTTTCATGTTGACTAGTAGACTGAGGAATTTACTTTCTCTCATTTCATATTACTAGTAACAGTTTCGATGAGGCCTATGGTAATACAAGGTGGTAGAGGTAAATCGGATGCACTGTAATTAGATTACGTGAGGATTGCAATGGATTCCTTTTAGGCTCTAGGCACTTCAAGTTGAGAACAAATAACAATTGGTTAACTAACACTCTTATTTTTTAACAGTGCTTAACAATTAACCCCATAAGTAATAGAATAATAACAAGGATCAGATTAAATAAATCCAATCTCCTTAATACACAAAGGGTTTATCAATACTTTGGTTTGATAACTAAATCCCTCTTATTATATTATTCTACATATGTTACAATGGGTGATGAACACAAACAGACGGATGACATGATAATGGGTATCTATAGTTGTATTGCAAGTGGTGTTAAGTTCTATTAGATATGTGGTGGGATGTTGACTAGGGCTTGTTCCCCTCCATATGCCCTATATATAAGCATAGCTAATAGGATTAGATATTATTTGTAAATACAACTATGGAGAGGCCATTGGGTGAACAGGTGAATCAAACAACTTACAAGTAACACGCATGACATTGTGATTGTGTATGTGAACAAATTCAAGGTTTTAAATTATCAAATTTATGAACTCACCAACCTAGTGTTGACCTTGTTTAAATGCATGTTTTCTCAGGTGATGAACAGGTTTAGTCAACAAGCTTCAGGAACATAGCTAGTGGGCTTTTACAAGACCTAGCTACATTTTGTGTTGACATATTTTGAATGGCAAAACAGTGAATCATCTTTTGTGTATCTTGTACAGTTACAAGATATAAACTCATTGATTCTTTTGATTAGATTTACTTAGTTAAATTATGAGGAAACAATGTAATTTAACTTTGTAATTCTATTTCATTGTCATGTTAGTATTTCTCATTTATATATCATGTGCTATGCAAAGAATCTGATCATTTCGATTATCAAACGATATCACGCCCCGGGAACCTTCCGCCCGACGGGAAAGTCGATCCAGCCCGCCGGCTCGGGGTGTGACAGATTGGTATCAGAGCCATGGTTATTGAGAAATATAGGTCATATTACTTAAACGGTTTGGCCTAGACTATAAACTAGGGACCCTCATGTAGAGATCATATGACATAGGATTCTATTTGCATGTGCCTTCTGCATCTGATCACTGCACTAACCGATTTTCTTTCGGTTATGATCAGAATACCGCCAAGAAGACAACCAGCTTTACTGCCACCACCACCACATGATTCAGCACCGCACTCTTCGACACCGTCACCACCTGACTGTCCTCCACATCTATCTCCACCTCCACCTCCTCCTCCGCCACCGCCTGCCCATGAGTTGGATCCTGCTACGATAGCATTGGCCACTCTGCTGACCAGTCAATTGAGGGATGTGATTCCCGAGATGATGAACAGAATCAACAGCAAAGACAGTAACAACATCGCCAACTCATCTGGAGAAGGCAGCGGTAACACTCGACACCATAAGGACTATTCCTACAAGAACTTTGTAGGATGTAAGCCACCCAGTTTCAGTGGCAGTGAAGGTGCCGTCGAATTGATCCAGTGGATCGAGAAGATGGAAACAACCTTAGACATCAGTGGCTGTCCTGATCAGCATAGGGTGAGATATGTTGCTGGCTCGTTTAACAAGCGAGCTCTGACATGGTGGAACGCACAGGTACAGACTAGGGGCAGGGATGAAGCTCTGTCAATTCCTTGGGATGATTTCAAGGCCATGTTACGGGCAGAGTTTTGCCCTAGTAACGAAATCAAGAAGGTTGAGACTGAGTTACTCAACCTGGTCATGATTGGTGCTAGGCATCTGGCCTACACCACCAGATTTCACGAGCTAGCAACATTGGCACCGGACGTGGTGCCAACACTGGAGAAAAGGATCGCTTGTCTGGACTCGTGAAGGATGAAGTTTTACCTTCTCTTGATTTCACTGACTTTGGAACATGTGTCAAATGCCTTAAAGGTAAAATGACAACAACAACTAAGAATAGTGCCACTAGGAGTTCTAATTTATTAGATTTTATTCACACTGACATTAGTGGCCCTTACACCATTGCTGGAATAACTTGACAAACTTCTTTTATCACTTTTATTGATGATTATTCACGTTACATGTACTTGTATCTAATCAAGGACAAATTTGAATCACTTACAACTTTTAAAGATTATAAAACTAAAGTTGAAAATCAAATAAATCTTAAAATAAAAGTTGTGAGATCAGATAGAGGAGGTGAATATTATGGTTGACGTACTGATGTGGGCAGGCTCCTGGTCCATTTTATGAGTTTTGTAAAGGACAAGGTGTAGAGCCCACTACACGATGAAGATTGACAAAGTCAAACAATAGAAGAGCTGAAGTCCAGATTTTTGTTTTGATTTCGTGTACAGTATCTTCGAATACTCATAGTGTTCGAGTACTCAAAATCTGTTTTGTGTTGGATTTCGTGTACACCTAGATTAGTATAAATAGACGTATTTTGTACTAGTTTAGGTTGGAATCCCAAGGCATCTTCTCTCTAGACGTATTGAGGCACTTGTACTCGAACTTTCAGTATTTATACAAAGATTACATTTTTCTACTTGCTTTCTTGATTCTAGCTTGTATTCCGCACTAGTTAGAGTCTATTGATGATGATTCAGAAGATAAAGTTTAGTTCTTGATCCGGTTTGAGACCTACAAGTGGTATCAGAGCCTGAGTGCTCTTTTCATCGTCAAGGTAACAACTTTCTTAAGCAAGATTAGTAATTTATCAGCCTATTCTACTCCATCTAGCTACTGTGTGAATTTGGGACTCCAGATCTTAAGAAATATTTTTATAAAATTTTCTTAAGTATTTTCGATTTCAGCTATTTCAAGTACAGATAGTGTGTTTGAAAGGGTGTTAGCAGTTCGACTACAAGGACCAGTGTGTTCAACAATAGAGGCTCTTCGATTATAGTTCTGTTCGATTACAACTAGGTTCGAATACACGAGTTGATTTCGAATACAGGAGTTTCGAGTACAAAGTCATTTTCGAATACAAGAGGTCTTCGGTTACTTAGGTGATTTCGAATACAGAGGGTTTTCGAATACATTGATAATTTCGAGTAAAGGGTAATCTGGTCTACTTCGGGTAGTGTTTGGTGATCTGTTCTACTGGGACTTCGTGTACAACACTTAGAAATTTTTTCAATCAATCATGGCCTCTAAGAATCTGACTAATCTGTCCAATCTTTTCAATTTGGACAATGAGATCGGCACCGGAACAAAGCCACCTAGGCTCGTGTCGGGAGATAACTTCCAAGATTGGAAATTCAGATTTCAATCCTTCATCAAATACACTGATCCAAAGCTTTGGAGATCCATTGAAGAGGGGCCTTTTGTTCCCTCATACCAAAGTGAGATAAATGGTCCTCTTTTTCCCAAAGATCCAGAATTGTACACTGACAATGACATCCTGATGATGGAGAAGGATGAAAAGGCATATGCTTCAATCACAATGGCTCTATCAACTGATGTAGCTCATGGCTTTAAGGAACATAAGACAACAAAGGAACTTTGGAATGCTTTGGTTGAACGGTTTGAAGGAAATGAGGACATGCGAGAGAGTCGCAAAGATATGCTGAGACAGAGGTTCAACATGTTCAATCACATCAAGGGAGAGTCCCTGGAAGCACATCTCAATAGATTCACTCATTTGATGACTGAGATGACAAGTTCTGGGATTGAGATGACTAAAGGAGAAGTGAACAAGAAGCTTCTGAATTCACTGCCTTACACTTGGAATTCAAACTGTACAACAATCAAAAGAACAAAGGATATGTACAAGACCTCTCTGAGCGAGCTGATCTCGATCATCAATTCCTATGACATGGATGATAAACAGAGAGCACTGAACCATGCCAGCTCAATGGGCATTGCACCCACATCTGAAAATTCTGCTCTTCTATCTGCTATCAATCTTTAAGCCTCGGGATACAACATTATCAGACTCAGTCATCTCAGTCAATCCCTTTTGAAACTGCGTTCCTATCATCTATACAAGCTGGATCAGTTTCCAAGTTCAATCCAGAGAGTGAAGAAAGTCTGCTGCTGTTTAAGGGTTTTATGAACAGCTACAATGCATTCATAGCTGGAGAGTTAGCACCTGCCAACCTTACTCAGGATAATCTAGAGCAGATAAATCCAGCTGATGTTGAGGAGATGGATATCTCATGGCAGATGGCAATGGTTGTGTTTCGGGCAAAGAAATTCATCAAGAAATATGGCAGAAACAGCTTTGGAAATAACCCGGGAAAGAAACTTAGATTTGACAAGTCAAAGCTTCGATGCTACAACTGTGATCAACCGAGTCACTTTGCCAGAGAATGCAAGCAGCCAAAGGTGGCGAAGGAAGGAGAGAAGAAGCCTAAAGAAAAGACTATGACTGCTGCTGCTGGAGGAAGTGCTAGCATGTCCAAAGCACTTGTGACTCAAGAAACTGAGTCCTATGATTGGAGTGATCAGGTGCAGGAATTGGAACTAAGTCTGAGTCACGCCTTCATGACAAGCTAAAGGAGGTAACTGAAAATCTTTGCTCTACCTCATGCATAGATAAATTGTTTAAGTATAGGTCACATAATGAATCACTAATCAAAGAAGTAACCAAACTTAAATACTTTAACTTAGAATTTCTTAAAAATGAGGGAATTTTCAAAAGAAAACTTGAGGCTGAGGGTCGGGATATGGCAAGGCTTAAGGAACTTTTAAGTGATAAAGAGTCCAACTATCGTGATGCTAGACGGAAAATCGATGAACTCACTTTGGAGTTGGACCAAGTTAAAACTCAACTTTCGAAAACCTCAGTAAAATGTGAAAAATTTGATTATTCAAGCAAAGTTTTGGAAAACATGGTTAGCATACAATACCGGGAAAAGAAGGGTAAGGGTCTTGGTTATAAGGAGTGTGAGCCACCTTTTAACCATAATTACTCAAGTATGCCAAAGATCAACACATCTGTGGATGATCTAGCATTTGATTCTGATCACGCTTACAAATTTCCCACCAAACCCGTTGTGCTCACTGTTGATCCCATCATGTCTGATATTTCTAATGATTCTGAGATGTGTGTAGAAAAGTTAAGTGTTACAGATTCAGAGGAGAAGGAGGAAGAAACAAGTGCTGGGAGGAGCACAGATTGTTCAACATCTACAAGTCAATTACCTTTTGTTTCAAAAACTGATTTTGTTGGAAAATTTGATGAAATTAAAATTAAGCCTAGTGATATGTTGAAAAGTTTTGAAAAGACATTTGCTATAAATCGTGTCTCAAAATTAACTTCCTCTCCTTTGACGCAGCAGGCAGCATCGGCTCATTCCACAGTTACCAAAGAGGCGGGCTCACAGTTGAATCCTAACTGTGAACCTTATGTTCCAATTGGGTCCTTGGAACAAGTCTCTTCAAGCTCATCCTCTTGTGATAGTAACTGTGATGTAAAGCTCTTTGACCCTGCTGAGTTTCATCAGAAAGTATGCTGCTATGCATGTGGGAGACTAGGCCACATTGCATGACACTATCTGCACCGACCTGCTGAGTTCTTTTATGGGAAGAATTAGAAGGTCACACCTAAGGCTAAAACAGTTAGCAAATCCATGGGGATCAATCATATCTCCAAGCCTAAGGTGATGACTCAGAAAAGGTCACAGACCACTTCCACTGCCAAAAGAGCCAAGCAACTAACTCCAAATCAGTATAATTTTCAAAATCAAAAGACTAAAATCAAATCTTTTTCAAAACCCAAGATAAAACCAGATGATCATGGCAGTGGAAACAAGCCCAAAATAGTCAAGGGCAAAACAGACAAGCTCACAAAGGGGCCCAAACTCCAACCAATGAGCAGGTCAAAACCAAAGTCCAAAGTACCTGTAGTTTCCAAAAGGCCCAAGTCTGTTATGATTTGGGTACCAGTTTCTCATTAATTGAATGTGTGTTGCAGGGACGACCCAACATGCTTAAGAATGTTTGGTATGTTGATAGCGGTTGTTCCCGGCATATGACTGGGGATTTCTCTCAGTTACATGAAGTTACACCATTCAACGGAGGATATGTATCATTTGCGGGAGAAAATGGAGGAAGGATAAGCATGAAAGGCACGGTCACCAATGGAACTCTTAGTTTTGAAGACGTGTACTATGTTGAAGAGCTCAATCACAGTTTATTGAGTGTTTCTCAGATTTGTGACAAAATCTTTTCTACACACTTCACAAACAAGGAGTGTATTATTCTAAAGCCTGCCTTTGTAGTGCCTGAGAAGTGGATTCTGATGAGAACTCCAAGGATAAACAATGCGTACATTATCAAACATGAACTCAGATTCATTCACAGAGAACACGTGTTTGTTCTCAAAGGCATCGGAGCATGATTTTCTGTTATGGCATCGCCGAATGGGTCACGTAAATCTGAAGAATGTAAACAGACTCACCAAGGGAGATCACATTATCGGCTTGCTTTCTAAAGACTTCTCCACTATTGAGAAGTGCATCGCATGTGCCAAGGGGAAGCAACACAAGAGACCCCACAAGCCTAAATTGTTCAATTCTATATCTTCAGTTCTTCAACTTCTTCATATGGATCTCTTCGGACCAGTCAACGTAATGAGTATCGGGAAGAATTCATATTGTCTTGTTGTGACAGATGATTATTCCAGATTCACTTGGGTGTTCTTTCTGGCCAAGAAGGATGAAACATTAGAGATTCCGAATAAGTTCATTACCTTGATCGAAAATCAGAAGAATCTAAAGGTTAAGGTGATTAGAACTGATAATGGCACTGAATTTAGAAATCAGACTCTTATAGATTTCTGTGATGAAAAGGGGATTGCTAGGCAGTACAGTGCAGCCAGAACACCTCAACAAAATGGAGTTGCTGAAAGGAGGAACATAACGTTTATATAGGCTAGACGAACCTTGCTATCAGAATCAAAGCTTCCAATCTTCTTCTGGGCCGAAGCTGTTAATACAGCCTGTTATGTTCAGAATCGAGCACTCCTGAACAAGCGCCATCAGAAGACTCCCTATGAGATTCTTTTCAATCAAAAGCCTAAAGTTGGTCACTTCAAGTCTTTTGGATGTCCTTACACTCTTCTTCATACAGAGCCAAACCACAAGTTTGATGATAAGGTAGATGAGTGTTACTTTGTGGGTTATTCATCCGAGAAGGTAGCCTACAGAGTTTACAACAAGAAGACTCGGATGATCGTGGAATCATATTATATTGATTGGCAAGAAATGAACTCCACTGGGTTATTTGAGTATGATTCTACTTTTAGGCCCTTCAACACTGCATCTGAGATGACAGGATCATCTGAGCAACCCGATGATTTCTACAAGGGTGATGATTTCGACTATAGAGTTGACTATGTTCCCTGTGACCCAAAGCTTCTATCAGTTGACCCTCCAGGCATGTACTCTCGAGCTCCTCCAGATCAGCCAACTCAGATACATGAAGTTCTCCCCTCAGATCCAGACACTTCTCAGTCTGCTCAGCCACTTCTAGAAACAGATCAGGTTTCATCTTCCTCCCACCACACCTTTGATAATCCACTGTTCTCAGATAACATCCCTGAGGAACACTGCGTGGATCATGAGGCTGAAGTAAGTGAAACTGTTCCTGTCGACAATATTTCTTCCTCCAATGATGATCAAGTGAACAACATCAGCAATTTGCTAGACAATCTCGCTGTGGAGGAAGTGCCGACCCTCAGCATAAACAAGAATCATACAGTTGAAAATATTATTGGACCTCTCTGGGAAGGCGTTCTCACTCGAAGCCGATCCATTATAGCTCAGAACCTCTTGCCTGAAGAGACAACTACCAGAAGTCAATTAGGTCCGATTAACTCTTGTTTATATTCCTGTTTTATTTCGCAGGTCAAGCCCAAGAATGTCAAAATGGCTCTCAAAGAGTCCAGCTGGGTCGAGGCCATGCATGAAAAGCTGATGCAGTTTCAAAAACTCAAGGTGTGGAATCTGGTTCCCTTACCCAAAGGAAAGCTGCCTATAGGAACCAGATGGGTTTTCAGGAACAAAAGAGATGACTCAGGAGTCATTATGAGAAACAAGGCACGGTTGGTAGTTCAGGGCTTCTACCAACAAGAGGGGATAGATTATGAGGATGTCTTTGCATCAGTCGCAAGACTTGAAGCCATACGGATTTTCTTGGCCTATACCTCCTACATGAACTTCACGGTATATCAGATGGATGTGAAAACCGTTTTCTTGTATGGAAAGGTAAAGGAAGAAATCTATGTGTGCCAGCCCCCAGGTTTTGAAGATTCTCAGTATCCAGACCATCTCTACAAGTTAGACAAAGCTCTTTATGGTCTTCATCAAGCACCGCGAGCAGGTATGCTACGCTTACTGATCACTTGCCTGCAAATGGATACACCCGTGGAGCCATCGATCAGACTTTGTTTGTTCGCAAAGATAAGGATGATTTGATTCTCGTCCAAATCTACGTGGATAACATTATTTTTGTCTCCACAAGCTCGGAGTTGTGCAAGGAATTTGAAGGGGTAATGAAGAAGAAGTTTGAGATGAGTGCAATGGGAGAAATGACCTTCTTTCTTGGTCTTCAGGTGAAGCAAGATCCAAAAGGCGTGCTGATTCATCAAGGAAAGTATGTCACTGACATTCTGAAAAAATTCAAGATGTTGGAATCAAAGCCTGCATCTACCCCCATGGCTGCACGTCCACTCTTAACTTCGGATTTTGATGGTGAAGATGTTGATCAACACCTATATCGCTCAATGATTGGCTCTCTGATGTACTTGACCGCAAGCAGACCAGACATCATGTTCTCTGTGTGTCAATGCGCCAGATATCAAGCAAATCCGAAGCCTTCTGACCTGATTGCTATCAAGAGAATCTTTCGGTACCTGGTCGGGAAACCTCGTCTCGGTTTATGGTATCCTAAGAACTCTGAATTTCGTTTGCATGCTTACTCTGACAGTGATTTTGGTGGTTGTAACTTAGACAGGAAGTCCACCACGGGAGGATGCCAGTACTTAGGATATCGCCTTGTCTCATGGCAGTGCAAGAAACAAACAACCGTATCCATATCTACCACAGAAGCAGAATATGTTGCTGCTTCCAATTGCTGCTCTCAGATTATATGGATGCAACAGCAACTCCTCGATTACGGTTTGAATTTTCTTGACTCTCCTATTTATTGTGGCAATGAAGCCGCCTTACAGATCGTCAAGAATCTGGTACAACAATCCAAAACTAAACATATTGACATCCGAATTTACTTCATTCGTGACTGTTTCGAACGGAAACTAATTCATCTTGAAAAGGTCCATACAGATGACAATCTGGCGGATCTTTTCACAAAACTGTTCGATACAGCATGCTTTCATCACTTGCTTGCCTCCCTCAAATTAATAAGCTTTAACTAGAAGCATTTTTGGAAATACGATTAAAATTTGTGTTTTGTTTATTTTAATTTTCATTTTCATTTTAGATCACAAATTTAGGGGGAGAAAATTTACAAAAACAACAAAAAGATTTTGGTTTTTGAGTCATTTTAAGATGATCTACAAGTTTAGGGGGAGTTGAGTTTTTGAAAAACTAAGAAAAAGAGATCCTGCCTATAATCATTCAAGAAAATTCCAAAAAGATTTTAGCTTTTCAAAAACTTAAGAAAATACAAAAAGATTTTGTTTGGACAAACAAAAGTATAGTTGTTAAATTGGGAAGTGAAATATTTTCTGAGGATCAAAATTTCACTATCTTAATAAAATTTCTTAAAGAATAACAACTTTGAATATCTATTATGCACTAAGAAGTTAAAACAAGTTTTCCAAATGAAAGAATCAGACTTGATCAGTTAAAATATACATATATAAATAAATAAGTGCGAAGTTGTGATCATTAGATAACTAGAAATGTGTGACAACTATTTGACTTTTTGTTCAAATCCTTGAGTCAAAACAAGATTGCGTTTTAATAAACTTGAAATCTTTTTGAAAAACTCGGGTATTTCCTATGTTTTGTGTAATCAAAGAGCGGGAAATATCTACTGAAGCATCCTTTGTTTTGCATATGCAAAGACCTGGATGTGTGACGTTAAGGCCAATGTGTCTGCAGATCAGTAAATAAAAAATGCCAATGAGCACAAGACGATAGAACCCCTTCTTGTTTTTGATTCTAATCTAATAGATATGTTCTTTTCTTTTCTTTTCTCACCTCAAACTCTGTCAAAACATTTTAAGTTCGTTGAAACGCAATCAAAGTTTGAGACAAAAGATTTCACAAAATTGATAGGTTGCATGTTAATCTAGTTTTACAGTCTGTTTGCTCATAAAATTCCCATAAGATATTTTCAGAAAACCTTGATCATATGTCTTGTTTCTAAGTTATGGATTAACGAGTGGAAATCATTGGTGGGGTATAGCAGTTTAAAAGTTGTGCTTCGTTAAGAAATTACTTAAGCCAGTAAAATTTTGACAACAGATTTGATCCCACGAATCTAACCCAACTAAACCTTAAACTTGTCCAAAGCTTCCAAGTTTATTTTATTTTATTTTATTTTATTTTACTTTATTGTATTTCCTGAAAAGTTAGAATTTAATCGAAATAAAATTGTGTGTGTACTCGAAAATCAAGTACACGAAGGTTGTATAGTCGAAACTCATCTATAAATATGTCGGTCAACATTAAATTTCGAGTACCAGTCCTTGACAAGCGATTCAAGTACAGATTTTTTCTCCCTAAGGCGATCTCACTTTCCAGACCCGTTTTCAAGATTCTACTCCGGCTATCTTTTAGATCATCTATAGGCGACCTTAGGTATAGAATTTTATAAATTTTTGACTGTAAATTAGAAAGTTATGGAAAAAATAAATTTTCAAGTAAATGTTCGTATACAGAGAGTTTTTGTAGAAATTGACCTTGAGGGACTCAAAACTGAAAGGCAATCTCTTGATATGTTGGTCGCATCTCAATTCCGAGCAATTTGAGCATGATTAGAAGTTCTAAGGAGAAAGCTTTAATAACTTGTGAAGGTTTCTTGTGTTCTCCAAATCTGAGATTTCAAATACAGGCAAATTTTGAATACAACATGTACTTCGTGTACATCCTATACTTCGAATACAACCTGTAACTTCGAAACTTTCGTGTACACCTGATTTCGTGTACAGACTAAGTTTCGTGTACAGGCTGAGTTTCGTATAAGACTGATTTCGTGTACAACTCATGTTTCGAATACGCCTGCTACTTCGAATACGTCTGTTATTTCTAGAACACACTTACTCCTTATGACTTAGAATTTTCTTTTCGTGTATGACTAATCTCGAGTACACACGAACAAACATAGAGAATTTTCAATATCTCGTGTTTCTCGATCATCAACTAACTTAGTCTGTTTTGCTTTCAGATGGCTGACTTACGCTTCGTGCCGGATCACAACATGACAACATATCTTGGAAATCCATCGGAAAGGCATTCTGAGTTCAAGACTCTTGTTGAAGGATTGATCCTGTCACCAGTCATTTATGCCATTATGGAACATCCCACGATTGTGACTGAGTTTATTCGGGATTTCTAGAGCGCAGTCGAAGAAAATACTGATGCACACGGAGTGATTAGCATTGTGGAAAAATTTCAGGGTCAACCTATTACTATCTCAGAGTAAGTACTCCGGGAGTGTCTGCAATATGGAGACAAGGAGTCTGACCCGGTAGAGCTGGATCAGGAGCTGGTAAACAGGGCAGTGTATCAGATGGGACACGAGGGCGCCTATCCTCCAACTGAGAAGAAATTGCTACATCTTTACTGGAGATACTTGGCACACGTGGTTACTCAGTGCCTCTCCGGAAGGAAAGGAGGATATGATGTTATTAACCAGACTTTGAGCTCTTGCTTGGTAGCCCTAGCACTCGGTGTCGACTTCAACTTCTCAAGGATGATTTTCTTGGACATGCACGTGAACATCAAAGGACGGAGGAAGGAATGTTTTCTCATTTTCCCTCGGTTTCTGCAAATCGTCATCAACAAAATATGCTCTTCTCTGACTCCCTCACTTGGTACTTTGGAGATCAAAAGGATGAGAGACGACATTTTTGGTTATATGAAGATGAACAAGCGTGGAAAGAAGAAATACACGGGGGAAAGGCCACTGATCAAGTTTGGACGATTTGTAGGAGATGAAGATGTGATAGAGGGTCAAGGAACTCCTGTTGCTTTTGTTGCTGAAGAACACAACATTCCTGATTTGGGCACACAGACTGGCACGACTGCCGAGGGACATGTCTCAGAAGCATCCTCATCATCGAGTGAAGACTTCATTGCTGAAAGGCCTCCACCGACGAGGGAAGAAAGGGAGGAAGCACAAGATGCTGATTACACTCCAACACCCGAAACATCACCAAAGAGAAAGAGGCTGAAGACAATGTCCAAGAGGACCAGAGATCCCAGACTGTAGAAGATGTTTTCTGACTTATCATTCTCCTCTGCTGCATCGATTCTACCACCTCCTCCCACACAGCCAAAACCATCCACACAACCCAAGCCACCCACACAGCCCAAACCACCAACACAGCCCAAGCCACCCACAAAACCCAAACCACCTTCAAAACCAAAGCCACCTTCTCAACCAGCCAAACCCAACCTAGTCATAAAAGTTCCAGCTCACCCCCCACTTTCATCTTTTACCACTCCCATCTCCCACACCGAGACTCCATCATCACCGCTTCACTCGCATAGTGACAAGGGAAAATCCCCCTTGCACGCAGAGTCTCCTTATGAGCCGAAAGGGGTGCCTGTCGATCTCGAGAGTCTGCAAGACAGAGTTTTCTTGCTTGAGAAAGAAGCTGAAGAGAAGGATGCCAACATTCGGTTTATGCAGGACGGAATGCTCAAAATCGCTGACAGACTTAACAAGTTTCAAGGACAGATCAAGGCTCACCGAAAGTTTATCAGATTTCTCTCTTTAGAGAACTATGATATGCGCAAGGAGATTAAGAGGCTAAAAGGATAAGAAGTCCCGGAGTCCGATGATGAGGAAAAGGATGATGATGATAGTGATGATGATGATGGTGATGATCAGAAGGAGAAAGACTCACCAGAAAAGAAGGATGACAAGGACGATGATGATGGTGGAGACAAGAAAGAAGATGATTCTTCTGACAAAAAGGGTCAAGGGCCTCCAGATGACAAAGATCAAGGAGGAGACTCAGGAAATCCTTCTTCTTCAGGAAAGCCTACTGGTGACTATGATGATCTTTTTGGAGATATTTCAGATGATGTCCTTTTTGGAGACTGTTCAACCTGATGAAGTCGGAGGAGCTGGGCTTGATAACTTCTTCGATGACTTGCCGAGAACTTTGATTATGAGTGGCTTGGTGAAGAGGTTAAGGACGGACCAGAGAACGTGGTTATAGCAGATGTTGCCAAGGATCCTTATGTCGATTACTTGTACGCACACAAGTATATCAGTTCAGATGGCAAGGAGATTCCACCACTAGGAACATTTATTAACAGCTGGTTCGAGAAACAAAGGGATTGGACCCCAGCACCTCCGGAAGTTAAAGCTACTTGGCTAGGAGAGATGAGCAAGGAAATTACCGAGCACACATTCATTTCAGATGACCGATCATTGTTCGCTGTACGCAATGATAGGTCAAATATTTGCTGCTGGCTCTTCGACAAAGAAAGAAATCTCTACCTAGTAAAAAGGATGAATGGCAAAGTGGAGTATTACAGGAGACCACAATATTTTTGCACTATGCCTAAGGCTGATCTTCGAAGCATCAATAGTGCCATGTTCTTTAATCCCTCAAAGGACAATCAAGCCTACTTGTTCGCCAAATTTTTGAAGGATCAGTGCGAGAAAGATTTTCCAGTGATGAGGACTGCCAAAGGAAAGCGTTTTGATTCTAAGTGCATTATAGATCCAAAGACGAAGAAAAATTAGGTGTACTACAAGTACCCTCCTCCGCTCACTGAAGAGGTTGTTCCAGTTTCTTCAAGGGCTCCCAACAACTCCCTTGTGAACTTCCTATCTTGGTACTTTGATGAGAAGACCCTTTCAGCCGTCATTTTGAGGAATAAAGACGACATCAATGATATTGACATGATCTTGGATCCGATGGATCTGCTCAAGTTTGGAAAGGAAGATATGATGAAGTTGCATCAATCTCCCATCAAGGTATACGGCGGTTGGGATGAAGAGGCTAAGCCAAACACACGCACTGTTGCATATGCCATTGAGCTAAAGCTTTATGCAGGAGATGGACCACATTCTGTATCTCTTCCTATTGGATGACTTCGCCAGTCTAGGGGGAATTTGTAAAGCCCACTACACGATGAAGACTGACAAAGTCAAACAATAGAAGAGCTGAAGTCCAGATTTTTGTTTTGATTTCGTGTACAGTATCTTCGAATACTCATAGTGTTCGAGTACTCGAAATCTGTTTTGTGTTGGATTTCGTGTACACCGAGATTAGTATAAATAGACGTATTTTGTACTAGTTTAGGTTGGAATCCCGAGGCATCTTCTCTCTAGACGTATTGAGGCACTTGTACTCGAACTTTCAGTATTTATACAATGATTACATTTTTCTACTTGCTTTCTTGATTCTAGCTTGGATTCCGCACTAGTTAGATTCTATTGATGATGACTTAGAAGATAAAGTTTAGTTCTTGATCCTATTTGAGACCTACACAGGGGATCATGAACCAGTACACCATGCCCGGTAGTCCTCAACAAAATGGTGTTGCTGAAAGGAGAAATAGAACCCTAATGAACATGGTGCGCAGTATGTTAGCCAACTCAAATTTACCCTCATTCCTCTGGACCGAGGCCTTAAAGACAACAGTTCATATACTCAATAGAGTTCCTTCGAAATCTTTCCTTAAAACTCCTTATGAACTTTGGACCGGAAGGAAACCGAGTCTTAGATATATGAAAGTATGGGGTTGTCTTGCCAAAGCGAAACTCTATAATCCCTTCTTAAAGAAGTTTGCCATGAAAACTGTTACATGTTACTTCATCGGGTATCCGATCACTCAAAGGGTTATAGATTCGATTGTCCTACCCATGTCACTCAAATTGTGGACACAAAGCATGCTCATTTCCTTGAGTATTCTAAGGTCAGCGGGAGAGCAGCGAAAATCCTGATTTTGGTTTGCAAGAAGTACAAGATGCGGGGGGAGACACTCGTCGACTAACTTACCTCTGATCACTCCTCTTGTACACCATGCTACTCCGAACTTCACTGCACCAACTTCGACACAATCAGGGCTTACTATGACTCCAAATGTTACCGAGAATGAAGGCACCTCAACTGATCAACATCAAAGCAATACCAGCCATGTTGAACGCCCTAATCAAATCAGGAGATCATCTAGGCCTAAAGTGCCTACTAACTTTGATGATTATGTAACCTACCTGACTGAAGCTGAAATAGATGCCGGAAAGCTCACTGATCCTACCTCTTATCATGAAGCCATTACTAGTGATCAGTCTTCTGAATGGAAGAAAGCTATGACTGACGAGCTTGATTTCATTAAGAAAAACGATGTTCGGGATTTGGTAGAACTGCCCAACGGAGTAAAACACGTAGTATGTAAATGGGTGTTCAAAACAAAACAAGATCCGAATGAAAACATTGAAAGCTTCAAAATAAGATTGGTTGCAAAAGGTTTCACTCAGAAAGAGGGAATTGACTATCAAGAGACCTTCTATCCTGTCTCTCGAAAGGATTCCTTAAGGATCGTGATGGCCCTCGTAGCTCATTTTGATCTAGAGCTACATCAGATGGACGTCAAAACTGTTTTCCTAAACGACGACTTGTATGAAGACGTGTTCATGAAACAGCCTGAGGGCTTCATGCCTGAAGGTCAAGAGCATTTAGTCTGCAAGCTAAAGAAATCCATATACGGTTTAAAGCAAGCCTCACGTCATTGGTATCTAAAGTTTGATGATGTCACACCCCGAGCCGGGGGGCTGGATCGACTTTCCCGTCGGGCGGAAAGTTCTCGGGGCGCGATATCGTTTGATAATCGAAATGATCAGATTGTTTGCATAGCACATGATATATAAATGAGAAATGCTAACATGACAATGAAATAGAATTACAAAGTTAAATTACATTGTTTCCTCATAATTTAACTAAGTAAATCTAATCAAAAGAATCAATGAGTTCAAATCTTGTAACTGTACAAGATATACAAAGGATGATTCATTGTTTTGTTAATACAAAATATGCACGACACAAAAAGTAGCTAGGTCTTCTAAAAGTCCACTAGCTACATCCCTGAATGCCCGATGACTACACCTGTTCGTCACCTGAGAAAACATGCATTTAAACAAAGTCAACACTAGGTTGGTGAGTTCACAAGTTTGATAATTGAAAACCTTAAATTTGTTCACATACACAATCCCAATATCATACATGTTACTTGTAAGTTGTTTGATTCACTTATTCACCCAATGGCCTCTCCATAGTTTTATTTACTAGTAGTATCTCATCCTATTAGCTATGCTTATATATAGGGCATATGTAGGGGAACAAGCCCCAGCTAACATCCCACCACATACCTAATAGAACTTAATACCACTTGCAATACAACTATAGATACCCATTATCGTTTCACCAATTGTTATTTGTTCTCACTTGAAGTGCATAGAGCCTAAAAGGAATCCATTGCAATCCTTACGTAATCAGATTACAATGCATCCGATTTACCTCTACCACTTTGTATTACTGTAGGCCTCATCGAAACTGTTACTAGTAATATGACATGAGAGAAAATAAATTCCTCAGTCTACTAGTCAACATGTAACAATGGATTAATTACACTATCACTATAGATTAATATCACCATGTGTCACTTTCCAGACCCTGAGTGTTCGTCACCCTGTCACCGGTCATACGTTACCTACCAATGAGTCAATACGATCAACATACTAGCCCTACGAGCTAGAGGTTTGTCAGACCTATGGTACCACTATGCTATCGTCGGTTTAGTCACGTCAAATTAACTGGTCAGCGAATTGTGAAAGGGACTTACAATGATAAACTTGAGTACATGGCACATGATTGAAATGATATAATGCAGACAGTTCAATAGTAATCAATTGTATTGTGTTCATCAATGTTGTTTATTCTCGTCATTGTTAAAAAAGTTAAATAAGAACTTGTCTTATTATACATTGTTAATTGTGTTTGAATGATGTTGTTATCATGAAGTTATATTATCATGATTATCATTCTTTGTTGTTCCATATAGTCACCCTGTTGTCATTAAGGTGTGGTAAGAACTAGTCTTACTACGCTTAGTCGACTCAGGTGGTGGATGATACTTGTTTCATGTTATCTTTTAGTATGTAACGAGTTATAAGCTGAGTGTTAAAAGAACTTGTCTTATTAAGTGTTGTAAGATATAATCTTACAACTATGTTATTCTATTCAGTTGATGATTTATGAAGTTATATTATCATATTCATCTTAGTTGTCCCTGTCATATCATGATCATACAAGCATGCATACAATGTGTAGATGCACTTAATGTCCCTAGTTCAATTTTGTATTATTCAACATGTAAAGTTCAAGTTATATTAATGGAAGTTGTCTTTCTATATTGTTCTTAATGTTTATATTTTAGTTATTTGATTATATGATTGGTTGATTTGGTTTATTATCAAGTGAGTATGAGTATTACTCATTCGGGCGAATGACTTTATCGAATGAAGTCATTCGCCGAATGAAAATAGAGTATGTCTATAGTCAGCGAATGAGCCATTCGCCGAATGACTCATTCGACTGACTTACCTATTGGACATAGTCATTCGCCGAATGAGTTGTTTCGGCCTCTCATTCGGCCGAATGTCTACTACCTATATATACAAGTTCAAAATCATTTCAACCCTAACTTCTGAGAACCCTCCTTCTTCCCTGTGTGCTCCAATGTCAAACCCCTGAAGATTTGAGAGTTTCTTGCTGTCCAAGTTCGATTCATAGCTCGTGGTGTTCGATTCTCAATCAAACGTTCATCTTTCACCTTTGGATCACCACGGTTTCTGTTGGTTTCGATTGGAAAACCCTGGAATAGGATTCCGCACTATTCCAGAGGCTGTAGAGCAGATTTCTCTTGATTTCGTGCTGTTTCCGAGATCAATCTTGGTCCTACAAAGTGGTATCAGAGCTTTGGCTCTTGATTCTGCTCGATTTCCAATCCAAATCATCATATCTTTGATTTTTTGTTCGAGATCTGCAAAAACCCTAAACTTATTGTCCTAAAAGCTACTGTTTCATTGCAAATTTGTGGATTTTTGTGGTGTTTTTGTCAAATCGTTTATCCCAATTTGTTCATTATCATCTCATGATGTTCTGTACCAAATTTGGTACTTAGAACTGGTCTAAATCTCAAGTTTTCGCGATTTTTGTTGCCAAAACCCTCAGATCGGCCGAATGAGCATGGCGGCAGAATAAGTTTGGCCGAATCAGTCTCATTCGCCGAATAGCTTCATTTGCTGGTTTCATTCGCCGAATAGCTTCTTTCGTTTTACTCATTCGGCGAATAGCTTCATTCTCAGGTCTCATTCGGCGAATAGCCTTATTCGACACTCCATTCGCCGAATAGGGTCATTCTCTCTTCTCATTTGCCAAACAGTCATACTCAGTCTCTCATTCGCCAAGTCTATCACATTCGGCCCCCGACATTCGCCCTAAAGATCTTCATTCGGCCATCAGTCTGAAAAATTTTTCTAAGTGTTGAATCTTGTTGTTCTTGATTCTATGGAGGATTTAGCATTGATGGCGAACCAGAATCATCGTATTCAGACTTTGTTACTAACTGAGACTGAGACTGGAAACTCTAATAAAGCTCCAAAGTTATTATCCTTAGACGATTATCCACACTGGAAGTATCGGTTTGAGATTCATATCAATGGAGTGGATACAAACTTATGGATGATGATTGAGGGAGGTTATCTGAGGCCTCTGAATGAAGATGGAACTCCTATGCTAGTCACACGGATGACTGAGCCTCAGAGGAAGCTGTATGATTATGAGAAGAAAGCCTATGCTATTCTAACCCAATCCATTGCCACTGATATTTTCCATCAGTTTAGACAGTTTACCTCTGCAAAGCTATTGTGGGATGCACTGCAACAAAAATATGAGGGTAATGATGCTTTGAAGAGCATCAAGTCAAAGGCATTGAGAAAGGAATTCAATAGCTTCATGTATGTGGGAAATGAGTCACTGGATGAGTTGATTGCTAGATTTTATCATCTTTTGAGTGAGTTATTCAATCATGAAGTCAAGACAACTACTCAGGAAAATATCTAGTGTTTGGCAGATGCTCTACCTACAAAGTGGGAGTCATTTTTGATGGTACTAAAGCAGAATCAGATGTTGGCTCATATGGACATAAATGATTTCATTCAGAAGCTGAAAGAGCAAGAAATAGAGAACAAGTGGAAGTCCAAGAGAGTTGCTCAAGTCCTGGACCCATCGTTGTATTATTCTACTCCTACAGTTGAGAAAGCATCTTCTCATGCTCCATTGAAGACAACATTTGTTTCTCAGACTACGGAAGCTCCATCATCTACTCAGATTCATTTTAGTCAATCATCCTCTTCATCCAATCTTCAGAAAGAACATCAGCAGCCTGTAACCAGTTTGAAGACAGAAAATTTTGATAAAGTGACTGTAGAGATTGCCAAAGAGCACATGGGACTTCTATCTACTCTAGTTAGCTCTTATGATGGGTTAGTAGCAGGACATATTGGCAATACTTATATGACTAACGATGATTACTCTCAGATAGATCCAGATGACATGGAAAGGATTGATATTATGTGGGCTTTGGCTAGTGCTGTCAGAAGAGCTAAAGATTTTGTGAAGAGAACTGGAAAAGACATCAACTTGAACAAAGATTCAAAGTTTGTATTTGATATGGCTTCTGTCACTTGCTACAATTGTGGAGACAAGGGTCACTTTGCTAGACAGTGCAAGCATCCTAAGAAAGCTGGAAACAAGAATCCTTTTCAGCATCAAAAGTCTTCTACAGCAAATCCAGAGAGAAGACTTGTTCCTATTGATTCTCCTGCTCAGACTAGTTCTTCAAATACAGGCAAAGCATTGATGGTACAACAGGAAGAAGGTGAAAATTGGGATTTCAAATTTAATTCTGAACAGGGGGGGGCAAGATCAAGCTTGTGTTGCTGAGATCCAGAAGATGGATGATCAACTTGAGGAGAGTACTGTTGAAAGAGCACAGATCAAGATAGAAGAAACATCTGGATCAAAGTCTGAGAGCTTGACTAATTCTGACACTCAATCTGAGTCTGATGCTGATGTTGAAGAATCTCCTATTCAGTTTGCCTTGATGGTAAACTCATCTGCTACTCCTGCTGCAACTTCTCAGTCAGATCAGGTATCTGATGATTGTTCATCTTCTGTTTCTAATTGTTTTAATTGTGTTGACCTTAAAAGCAAGGTTCTTTCCTATCAGAATCATAATGCTGCTTTGATCAGTGATCTCAACCAATGTATTGATGCTAACAAAGTTTTAAAAGCTAATGAAAAGGATTTTCAAGCTAAAATTGAACTTTTAAATAGACAACTTCATGAGGCTGAGATTGCTGTTCTTAACAAGCAAGATGCTATAACTTCTTATCTTAATACCATTAATGAGGTAAAGAAGAAGTTAGCAATGGTTGAGTGTGATTATGAGACCCTAGGACAGAAGCTCAAGAGCTATGAGAGTGCATCTTATATCATTGAGCACATGATCAGCAAAGAAGCTTATCATAAGGGTAAGGGAACTATGAGTTATCAAAGATGTCCTCCACCAATCTTAAACAACTTTGTTAATTCACCAAATGACAAAGACGTTAAAGATTTTCAACTTATAACTCCTTTAGTAATTGATCCGATTGGGATGATTACCGATGAAGGTTCCTCTTTGTCAAAGGAATCTTCGGTGGATGGACTAGTAGAGGATTGGGTTTCAGATTCTGAGGATGAATCTGATGATTCATCTGATTGTGTTACTGCTCAGAATCCACTCCCTGTTATCCAAAAGGGTGACCCAATCTCATCTTCAAAAATATATCAAGCCTTAGGTTTTGTGAAAGCTTCAAAAGAAAATGAAGCTTGTGTGTTCAACAAGTTTGACAGTCTTGTTCCAAATGGGAAAAAGGGTTTGGGTTTTAATCAGAACATGCCTAAAACAAATGTTTTCAAACCAAAAAGGCAATCTTTTTCTGAGTTAAAACATTTTCATAGAAAAGGCGAACCGGTTTGTTTTGAATGTGGTGCACCTGGGCACTTTGTTAGATCTTGCCCTCAGTTGATTAGACCAAAGGTTGCACCACCCAGAAAACAAAATCAGAATTTTGTTAAACCTGTCAGATCTAAGTCCAAGTCATTTCTGACAAAACCCAAACAACCAAATTCGGTTAAATCTGTGGACAAGGGTAAAGGGAAATTGATGAACTTGAACATTCTCAAGCCTGTTAATGTTGATCAATTTAAATCATCATCCATTTATCTGAAAAACTCTTTCAGTAAAAATGCAGTCTGGAAAGTAAAGTATGAGATTACCGTTCCACCCACTTCAGACAAGACTGTTTCAGATGGTAAATGGATCGATGTTATGATCCGAGACTCATTGGGTCAACCCAAGACTGTAAAGGCTTGGGTTCCCAAATTAAACTAATTGTCTTATTTTTGTACAGAATGCCCCAACAGCTGCTTTAAACAGTTCTTGGATTGTCGATAGTGGGGCTTCAAGGCACATGACAGGAAACATCTCTCTGCTCTCCAACGTTCAATCTGTTCATGGTGGTTATGTAGCTTTTGCTGGTGACAAAGGTGGTTTTATCACAGGAGTGGGAATCTTATCAAATGGGCAAGTTTCATTTGACAAAGTCAGATATGTCAAGCAATTAGAGAATAATCTGCTTTCTGTATCACAGATCTGTTATAAAAACTACAAAGTTCTTTTCGATGACTCCAAATGCTACATTCTAAAGCAAGGTGTAGTTATTCCTGAAGATTGGATCTTGATGTCTGCCCCCAGGAAGCAAGACTTGTACGTACTCAATATGGCCACAGCTTCAACTGCATCCTCCACAGCTTCATGTTTTATGTCAAAGGCAACAGAAAAAGATTCAATTCTTTGGCATAAGAGGATGGGTCATTTGAGTCTACGCAAGATGAACCACTTGGTACACAACAATCTGGTTGAGGGGGTAAGTCTGAAGAATTTCAAACTGTCTGATGTCTGTGTATCTTGCAAGAAAGGCAAGCAAGTCAAGCAGTCTCATAAAACGAAGAAGTATCACTCAATCACTGTTCCACTTGAGCTGCTCCATATGGATCTTTTTGGTCCTGTTAACCGCAAGAGTATTGCTGGTGATCAGTACTGTCTTGTCATCACTGATGAATATTCCAAATACTCTTGGGTTTTCTTTCTAAAGGAGAAGTCTGAAACGTTTGACTGCATTCAAGTGTTGGTTACCAAACTTGAATCTCTCTATAAGCTCAAGATTCGCATACTCAGAACCGACAATGGGACAGAGTTCAAAAATCACAACATGGAGAACTTTTGTAATGAACGAGGTATTGTTCAACAATTTAGTGCTCCATATGTTCCCCAAATGAATGGTGTTGCTGAGCGAAAGAACAGGACTTTGATTGAGGCTGCTAGGACTATGCTTGCAGATTCGTCTCTTCCAGTACAATTCTGGAATGAAGCTGTAGCTAATGCTTGTTACACTCTAAATCGAGTGTTGATAGTAAAAAGACATGGGAAAACTTGCTTCGAATTGCTCCATAACAGAAAGCCAAATCTTAAGTACCTTGAACCATTTGGTGCACCATGCACTATGCTTAAAAAACATGAGCAAGGCAAGTTTAATGAAAAGGTGGAAGAAGGGTATTTTCTTGGGTACAACACTCCAAACAAAAGAGTTTATAACAGATCAACTCAAAATGTGGAGGAGTGGTACCATGTTGATGTTCAGAAGTATTCCATGCCCCCACCTGGGAAGGGTCCTGATTAGATGTTCAACTATTCTGATCTGTTTGACTCCTTCAACATGCCTCCTATATACACTGATGAAGATGTTGCTGTTCAGATGCTGTATGATGCACAAAATGCACCTGAAGAACTAATGCAACCTTCATCTGTTTCAACTCCTATAGCACAGACAAATGATGACAGTTCAGACACAGAAGACAACTCAGTTCCTCCAGCTGTCCCTGAACCAGCTGTTGACAATCTTGTACCAGGACTTGAGGATCTGAATCTGAATAATCTTGATCCACAGGTTGAATTTCCCGCTCACCCTGTTGGACGAATTAATCGGATTCATCCTCAAGAAAATATTATTGGAAGTCCTTTGGATGGGGTCAAGACAAGAAATCAGCTTTCTTCAGGAGGACTTGCAGATATTCTTGATTTTGCAGATGTAGGCTTTTGTGCTCACTCATGTTTTATCTCCCAAGTTGAACCATGCACTGTCACTGAAGCTCTCAAGGAAGAGTCATGGGTAGATGCAATGCAAGAAGAACTCCTTCAGTTCAAAAGGTTAGGTGTCTGGCAATTGGTTGACAGAGCAAAAGGTGTGAAAGTAATTGGCACCAGATGGGTTCTTCGGTGCAAGAAGGATGATCATGGTATCATTGTGCGAAACAAGGCACGTCTGGTTGTTCAAGGATTCAGACAAGTTGAGGGTTTGGACTATAATGAAGTATTTGCACCAGTTGCTAGACTTGAAGCCATTCGTATCTTCTTGGCTTATGCATCCTTCAAAAGGTTTAAACTTGAAGCCATTCGTATCTTCTTGGCTTATGCATCCTTCAAAAGGTTTAAAGTTTATCAGATGGATGTAAAGAGTGCATTTCTTCATGGTGTGATAAATGAAACAGTGTATGTCAGTCAACCTCCCGGGTTTGAGGATCCATTGCATAGAGATCAAGTCTACAAGCTAGACAAGGCCTTATATGAATTGCATCAAGCGCCGCGAGCCTGGTATGAAACATTTTCTACTCAACTTCTGAACAACGGGTTCAGAAGAGGTGTCATTGACTGTACACTTTTCATTCGAGAAAAGGATAGTGACTTACTCTTGGTGCAAGTATATGTGGACGACACCATCTTCGGTTCAACAAATGATGATCTGTGCAAAGATTTTGAAAAGGTTATGAAAGAGAAGTTCGAATTGTAGATGCACTTAATGTCCCTAGTTCAATTTTGTATTATTCAACATGTAAAGTTCAAGTTATATTAATGGAAGTTGTCTTTCTATATTGTTCTTAATGTTTATATTTTAGTTATTTGATTATATGATTGGTTGATTTGGTTTATTATCAAGTGAGTATGAGTATTACTCATTCGGGCGAATGACTCTATCGAATGAAGTCATTCGCCGAATGAAAATAGAGTATGTCTATAGTCAGCGAATGAGCCATTCGCCGAATGACTCATTCGACTGACTTACCTATTGGACATAGTCATTCGCCGAATGTCTACTGCCTATATATACAAGTTCAAAATCATTTCAACCCTAACTTCTGAGAACCCTCATTCTTCCCTGTGTGCTCCAGTGTCAAACCCCTGAAGATTTGAGAGTTTCTTGCTGTCCAAGTTCGATTCATAGCTCGTGGTGTTCGATTCTCAATCAAATGTTCATCTTTCACCTTCGGATCACCACGGTTTCTGTTGGTTTCGATTGGAAAAACCTGGAATAGGATTCCGCACTATTCCAGAGGCTGTAGAGCAAATTTCTCTTGATTTCGTGCTGTTTCCGAGATCAATCGTGGTCCTACACAATGATAAGCGATAATAAGTAAAACAATATTATCTAAATCAGAGTATAAGCAATATGTTAAACATAAAACTTTTAAATAAATAAAAGTTAAGCATGTTTCTCAGCCCCGAGAGTTTAAAATCAGTTAAGATTAGAAGAGGGGCGTATGAACTCACCTTGTTGTAGAAGTGGTTGACTTAGCTTAAACAAGAATTGCACGCGCTCTTTGTTGTACTTGTTGTGTGTGTGTTTGTTTATTTGTTTTTTGCTCACCTACTTTATTGTCATAATCAAAGAAATTCTAAGTATAAATTTAGATTTTAGGTTAAAGATTGGTAACACATAGTATTTTGAAACATAGTTTTGTATTATTATTGTTCCACTTGGTTTTGACACATTGAAACCAATTGCTGAATTCTTTAGAATGCCATGTTTTAGACTTGGCTTCCACTCAAACTTGCCACCTTGGTAATAAAATATAATTATCATATGATTCCATGCATGTCATCCTTTATATTTGATTTCATAAGTTGGTTTCCTAATTTCATGTCATCCACATTATCACTTGGGCTAACTAAATAAAAGTGGGCCGAATAGTCAATTGGGCCGAATGTTAGGTCCATGGGCTGAATGACTGGGCCACCTCATACACAGTGGGCCGAATGGGTGTGCTGGCTTCTAGTCCAGCGAACCTTTTGGGTTGCATTGCGGCTAGGTTCGGTGGAATCCCTAGACCCAGCATGGTCTAGGTTCGGCCACAGGTAGGGTCGTGGTCCTCCTAGGGTTCGGTGATAATGCATGTTTGCCCAAGGGGGGTTCTCCATGAGGGTTCGGCTAAGATGAATTCTTTCATGGAAAGGAAGGTTTGTGCATGCCAGGTTCGCAGCTCCCTCATGCTCATGGTTCCTAGGGTTCGGCCTTCGTGATGTTTGTAACCACCTGGTTCGTGAGCCTCTAGGTTAGGTGATAATCAAAGGTTCGTGACTTTGCAGGTTCGGTGTAGAGAAGGTTCGCAGTGGCTAGGTTCGGCAAGCTTGAGGGTTCGGCCACCTTCCAGCTAGGCCGAGCTTCGGCCAGCCCCTCTCCCTTGCAAACCTGCATCTGATCCCTCTCATCATCGAGTCCTGCTGTGTTGGAATGCTATTCGGATGGTTGTGTTATGTGAAGGTGGTCTCTCATGGTCATGGGTTTCATAGTGGGAAGATGGTTAACAGGTTAAGGTTAAGTAGAACAAATGGGTTGCGAAAAACCCTAAATTTCGTGATGTTCAAGCCTCCATACCTCGTTTTTGGCTGGACAACCTCTCAGATCTGCTATACTTTCTTGTAGGAGAGGTCGAGAGCTTCGTTTAGACACCAAGAACGTCTATTTTCATCAAGAATAGAGCTAGATATGATGAATTGAAGATGAAAGTTAGAGAGAGAGAGAGAAAGGTTCAGGAAAGAGGGGTTTAGAGAGAGAGTGGAAATGGAAAAATGAGGGTGAAAGCCTCATTTAAGGCTTTTTATACTTCGGGATGTTCAGGTTCGTTTCGGTTGTTCGTTTTTCGTCTCCGTTGCGTTTCCGGAACGTAACGCGCGTTATTTACGTGTTTTAAATAAAAAAGAATTTATTTTTAATATTTTAAAGATGGTTATTCCTAGTAAATGTTTTATAATTATTTTTCTTATTTTATTATCATTCATATCGTTTTTCGTTTTCGTTTCGTCAGAACGCGTCACCTTCGCGCGTATTCGTTCGAATCGTCACCCGAATGTACACGACGATGGTTTTGCTTTACGATTCTTGTTTTCAAATTTCCATTCATCATTTCAGAACATTAAACTCACAGATATGTTTGTGTATTTCGTCACCCACGCAAACACACTGTCAGTTCGTTATTCTGAAATAACACTGAAATTATGCTTTGAATTGTGTTTCCTCACTAACAGACTCAACTAACTTCCTTTTTTCACATTGCTTTCGTACTGATTTATCGGCCATCTGATTCCTGTCATCTATGGATATCAGATCGCAACCGACATGTTCTTGTTGTTTTCTTGTACACTGTTGTTTCTCTTGATTCGTTGTATCAATTGTACTTAGGTTTTCACCTAAATACTTACAACTATTGTTTATCGTGAGTTGTTGTACATACGGTATTTAAGTTTTCACATAAATACATACAACTGTTTCTTGTATTTTGAATTCTGTTATCACAAACAATGTTCATACGTTGTATTCACACACAGTAAATAGTAAAAGTACACATACCGTACGGACTTTCCGGACGATCAGGTACTGGATGTCACAGTCTCCCCTTGTTAAAGAAATTTCGTCCCGAAATTTAAGCATCAATGTCGGGCTCTACTTCTCGAACAGATGGGGATACTTTGTCTTCATGTTGTCCTCGCGTTCCCAGGTAAATTCTGGTACACGCTTGGAGTTCCATCGAACCTTTACAATAGGGATACGGCTTCGTTTCAGTCTCTTGACTTCACGTTCCGTGATCTCTACAGGTTCTTCAATGAAATGTAATTGTTCATCCACTTTTATCTCTTCCAACGGTATGATTAATGATTCATCAACGAGACATCGCTTGAGATTTGATACATGAAATACATCGTGTACTCCGCTGAGTTCATCAGGGAGTCTGAGTCTGTATGCCACAGGACCTATACGTTGAGTTATCTCAAACAGTACGACATACCTTGGTGCTAGTTTGCCTTTAGCCCCAAAACGAACCACGCCTTTCCATGGGGACACTTTCAACATAACTCGGTCACCCACTTCGAATTCCAAAGGCTTTTGCCTTTGGTTTGCGTAACTCTTTTGGCGGCTACGTGTTGCTTGCAATCTCTGTTGTATCTGGGCTATCTTATCAATAGTTTCCTAAATAAGTTCAGGCCCAATAATTCTGTTATCTCCCACTTCGGTCCAACAAATTGGAGACCGACATTTTCTACCGTATAGTGCTTCAAACGGAGCACATCCAATGCTGTTGTGGTAGCTGTTGTTGTAGGAAAACTCAAAGAGTGGTAAATGTTTATCCCAACTTCCACCGAAGTCTAGGATGCATGTTCTCAACATATCCTCTAGGGTTTGAATTGTTCGTTCATTTTGTCCATCCATTTGGGGATGATAAGCGGTGCTCAAGTTAACACTCGTCCCTAGAGATTGTTGCAATGATTGCCAGAACCGTGATGTAAATCGACTGTCCCGGTCTGAAATAATAGACAATGGCACACCATGCCTAACTACTATTTCATCAACGAAGAGTGTTGCTAGCTTTTCCATCTTGTAATTCTCTCGGATCGGTAAGAAGTGTGCGGCCTTGGTCAATCGATCAATGATGACCCAAATCGAATCATGTCCGCTGGAAGTGCGGGGTAGCTTGGTAATAAAATCCATAACTATTGGTTCCCACTTCCATTGTGGTATCTCTGGTTGTTCCAGCAAACCCGAAGGTTTTTGGTGTTCAGCTTTGACCTTGGCGCACGTGATGCATTTGCCAACATAAGTGGCAACATCTTTCTTCATTCCCGGCCACCAATAAAACGACCTAAGATCTTGGTACATCTTATCGGCACCAGGATGAACGGAATAACGTGTCTTGTGTGCCTCGTCAAGTATGAGTGTTCGAAGTTCATCTACTGCCGGAATCCAAACTCGATCCCGAAAATAGATAACTCCATCTTGTTTTGTCTCAAAATGTTTCTCGGCTCCACAATCGAGCTTGTGTTTCAAATTGTCTCTTTCCATTGCTTCTTGTTGCGCTTGTATGATTTGATCTTTCAGACTTGTTTGCACGGTTATTCCCATTGCTCATACGCGCAAAGGTTTGACTCTTTCCTTCCGACTCAAAGCATCTGCAACAACATTTGATTTGCCCGGATGGTATTTGATCACACAATCATAATCGTTCAGGAGCTCAACCCAACGTCTCTGTCTCATGTTAAGCTCCTTCTGATCAAATATGTGCTGTAAACTCTTGTGGTCTGTGAAGATAGTGCATTTAGTACCATACAGGTAGTGTCTCCAAAATCTTTAATGCAAAGACAACAACTCCCAGTTCTAAGTCGTGTGTTGTGTAGTTCTTCTCGTGTATCTTCAACTGTCGTGAGGCATAAGCAATGACTTTGTCTCGTTGCATTAAGACACAACCGTGTCCCAGATGGGAAGCATCACAGTATACTACAAAGTCATCATTGCCTTCTGGGAGCGTTAAGATAGGAGCATTTCACAATCTTTGTTTCAATGTCTGGAATGCCTCTTCTTGTTTCTGTGTCCACACAAAAGGTTCACTCTTCTGTGTGAGTTTGGTAAGAGGCAAGGCTATCTTAGAGAAATTCGAAATGAATCTCCTGTAATAACCCACCAATCCCAAAAATGATCTGATCTCGGTCGGTGTTGTAGGCACATCCCAGTTCTTGATTGCTTCAATCTTAGCATAATCCACGTGAATACCATTACTATTAATCACATGACCCAAAAACTGAACTTCTCTCAGCCAGAATTCACACTTGGAGAATTTGGCATAGAGTCGTTCTTCTTTCAGGAGTTCCAAGACTGTTCTGAGATGTTGTTCATGTTCCTTGTCGTTTCTTGAATAAATCAGTATATCATCAATAAAGACGATAACGAACTGATCTAGGTACGGCTTGCACACCCGGTTCATTAAATCCATGAACACTGCCGGTGCGTTCATCAATCCGAATGGCATCACCATGAATTCGTAGTGACCGTATCGGGTACGAAAAGCCGTCTTTTGGTATGTCTTCCTCCTGAATCCGGAGCTGGTGATAACCTGAACGCAGGTCTATCTTTGAAAAGTACTGAGCTCCCTGTAACTGATCTAACAAGTCATCAATCCTCGGTAACGGGTACCGATTCTTGATGGTAAGTTTGTTAAGCTCTCTATAATCGATTCACATTCTGAACGATCCATCTTTCTTCTTCACAAAGAGAACCGGAGCGCCCCACGGGGAAAAGCTCGGTCGAAAGAATCCCTTGTCGAGTAGCTCTTGCAATTGATTAGACAGTTCCTGCATCTCTGATGGTTGCAAGTCTATAAGGAGACTTAGGTACAGGAGTCGCTCCCGGAATCAAATCGATTCGAAACTGCACCGATCTCTCAGGTGGCAGTCCCGGTAAATCATCCGGAAACACGTCCGCATAGTCTTTCACAACTGGTACGTCTTGAATCTTGGTTGCTTTCTTGTCTTTCTCTACCACGAAAGCTAGAAATGCGATACATTGTTTTCGTAGGCACTTGCGAGCCTTCATGCACGATATTATCTTGACACTGCGGCTTGCTTGATCTCCATGAATTTCCAAAATCTGATTGTTCTCCACTGGGATTTGTAATAGCTTTTCGGAACAGATGAACTCAAATCTGTTAAGAGATAGCCAATCCATTCCAACGATGATATCGAAACTGCCCAGCTCCATCGGTATTAAATCGATGGAAAATGTGTGATCACCAAGTGTTAGTGGGCAATTCCTAAGTACTGTGTCTAATGTTATCTGTTTGCCGTTCGCTATCTCAATAGTGCAAGGGGAGTCTAATGATTCCACAGTATGATCAAGATGACAAGCAAAATCGGAAGAGATAAAACTCTGATCCGCACCAGTATCAAATAATATAGATGCATAGAAGTCAGATAAGAGAAATGTACCCGTAATCACATTCGGGTCCTGTCGAGCTGCAGCTGCTCCGATCTGAAAGGCTCTACCTCTTGCTACTGGAGCCCTTTGCTGATTCTTCTTCGGACAATCCCGAGAAAAGTGTCCAGGCTCGCCACAGTTGTAGCAAGACCTATGATCAGCAGCAGCAGTAGTAGCTGCATTGTTTTTTCTGTTCGGAGCCCCCGTGCTCCTGCAATGGTTGGCCCAGTGACCAAACTTCCCACAGTTAGTACATTTCCTGCACTGGGTGTTTGGTGTATGATGGTACTAGCAGGTGTTCCACAATGGTGCTGTGCCAGTGTAGGGCTTCTTGATTTGCAGTGGTGGTGGTTGATTGAGCATTGGTGTCTGGGTGGTTGCAGAAAAATTTCTGACCACCTTTTGTTTCTTCGCCGGCCGTTTATTCGGCTTCTTTGATGTTCCAGCTTTGGCTTCAGTTTCTTTCTTGAGAGCCCCAGAAGCAACCATCACGTCTGTCAAGGTTGCTGACAGAGTAACAGCCATCTCCATAGTAGTAGGGTGGGCTAAAATCACGTGCCCTTGGATACAAGACGGTAATACACCAACATACCGCTCTATCCTTTTCTCCAGTGTTGGCACCACTTTCGGTGCCAATGTAGCTAACTCGTGAAATCTTGTGGTGTAGGCCAGATGCCCAGCACCAATCATGACAAGGTTGAGCATCTCAGTTTCAACCTTCTTCAGCTCATTCCTCGGGCAAAACTCTGCCCTCAGCATAGCCTTGAAATCATCCCAAGGCATTGACAGAGCTTCATCCTTGCCCCTAGTCTGAACTTGGGCGTTCCACCATGTCAGTGCTCGCTTGTTAAACGAGCCAGCAGCATATCTCACCCTATCTGATCAGGACAGCCACTGATGTCAAGGGTTGTTTCCATCTTCTCGATCCACTAGATCAATCCGACGGCACCCTCACTGCCACTGAAACTTGGTGGCTTGCATCCCACAAAATTTTTGTAGGAGTAGTCCTGGTGATGTCGGGTGTTACCACTGCCTTCTCCAGATGAGTTGGCGACGTTGTCGCTGTTGTTACTATTGATTATGTTCATCATCTCGGGAATCACATCCCTCAGTTGACTGGTCAGCAGTGTGGCCAATGCAATGGTAGCGGGGTCCAACTCATGAACTGGTGTTGGCGGAGGAGGAGGTGGAGGTGGTGGTAGGTGTGGAGGAGAGTCAGGTGGTGTCAGTGTAGAAGAATGAGGAGCATAATCTTGAGGTGGTGGTCGCAGTAAAGCTGGTGGTGGTCTTCTTGGCGGCATTCTGATCATAACCGAAAGAAAAGTGGTTAGTGCAGTGATCAGATGCTGAAGACACATGCAAATAGAATCCTATGTCGTATAATCTCTATATGCGGGTCCCTAGCTTATAGTCTAGGCCGAACCGTTTAAGTAATACGACCTATATTTCTCTATAACCATGGCTCTGATACCAATCTGTCACACCCCGAGCCGGCCGGCTGGATCGACTTTCCCGTCGGGCAGAAAGTTCTTGGGGCGCGATAACATTTGATAATCGAAATGATCAGATTGTTTGCATAGCACATGATATATAAATGAGAAATGCTAACATGACAATGAAATAGAATTACAAAGTTAAATTACATTGTTTCCTCATAATTTAACTAAGTAAATCTAATCAAAAGAATCAATGAGTTCATATCTTGTAACTGTACAAGATATACAAAAGATGATTCATTGTTTTGTTAATCCAAAATATGCATGACACAAAAAGTAGCTAGGTCTTTTAAAAGTCCACTTGCTATATCCCTGAATGCCTGATGACTACCCCTGTTCGTCACATGAGAAAACATGCATTTAAACAAAGTCAACACTAGGTTTGTGAGTTCACAAGTTTGATAATTGAAAACCTTAAATTTGTTCACATACACAATCCCAATGTCATACATGTTACTTGTAAGTTGTTTGATTCACATGTTCACCCAATGGCCTCTCCATAGTTGTATTTACAAGTAGTATCTCATCCTATTAGCTATGCTTATATATAGGGCATATGTAGGGGAACAAGCCCCAGCCAACATCCCACCACATACCTAATAGAACTTAATACCACTTGCAATACAACTATACATACCCATTATCATTTCACCCATCCGTTTGTGTTCATTACCCGTTGTATCGTATGTAGAATAATATAATAAGAGGGGTTTAGTTATCAAACCAAAGTATTGATAAACCCTCTATGTGTTAAGGAAATTAGATTAATTTAATCTAATCCTTGTTATTATTCTATTACTTGTGAGGTTAACTGTTAATCACTGTTAAAAATAAGAGTGTTAGTTATCCAATTGTTATTTGTTCTCAACTTGAAGTGCATAGAGCCTAAAAGGAATCCATTGCAATCCTCACGTAATCAGATTACAATGCATCCGATTTACCTCTACCACTTTGTATTACCGTAGGCCTCATCGAAACTGTTACTAGTAATATGACATGAGAGAAAATAAATTCCTCAGTCTACTAGTCAACATGTAACGATGGATTAATTACAATTTCATTGCAGATTAATATCACCATGTGTCGCTTTCCAAACCCTGACTGTTCGTCGCCCTGTCACCGGTCATACGTTACCGGCCAATGAATCAATACAATCCACATACTAGCCCTACGTACCACTATGCTATCGTCGGTTTAGTCACGTCAAATTAACTGGTCAGCGAATTGTGAAAGGGACCTACAATGATCAACTTGAGTACATGGCACATGATTGAAATGATATAATGCATACAATTGAATAGTAATCAATTGTATTATGTTCATCAATGTTGTGTATTCTTGTCGTTGTTAACAAAGTTAAATAAGAACTTGTCTTATTATACATTGTTAGTTGTGTGTGAATGATGTTGTTATCATGAAGTTACGTTATCACGATTATCATTCTTTGTTGTTCCATATAGTCACCCTATTGTGACTAAGGTGTGGTAAGAACTAGTCTTACTACGCTTAGTCGACTCAGGTGGTGGATGATACTTGTTTCATGTTATCTTGTAGTATGTAACGAGTTATAAGCTGAGTGTTACAAGAACTTGTCTTATTACACTTAACTAACTCTGATGTTGAATGATATTATGAAGATATTTTATCTTCATATCATTCATGTTTGTTGTCGTAATTGTCATCATGTTCACCTGTGATAATCTCAGTGTTTGTTCTTGTAAGAAAAATTAAGTGTTGTAAGATATAATCTTACAACTATGTTATTCTATTGAGTTAATGAATTATGAAGTTATATTATCATATTCATCTTAGTTGTCCCGTCATATCATGATCATACAAGCATGCATACAATCATGTTTCTCAGCCCCGAGAGTTTAAAATCAGTTAAGATTAGAAGAGGGGCGTATGAACTCACCTTGTTGTTGAAGCGGTTGACTTAGCTTAAACAAGAATTGAACGCGCTCTTTGTTGTACTTGTTGTTTTCACGATCCTGTATTGATTTCACGTTGTTGTAAATTATATGAATCTTTGCATACGTGTTTGTGTTAGCCCTAAAGTTGGCTAACACCCCTTAGTCTTGGTCATCATTCGGCCCGATTCACTTGCTAAGGATTAAATGGCATTTAGTCCAAGTAGATAAGGTTCATATATTTGTTTATTTGTTTTATGCTCACCTACTTTATTGTCATAATCAAAGAAATTCTAAGTATAAATTTAGATTTTAGGTTAAAGATTGGTAACCCATAGTATTTTGAAACATAGTTTTGTATTATTATTGTTCCACTTGGTCTTGACACATTGAAACCAATTGCTGAATTCTTTAGAATGCCATGTTTTAGACTTGGATTACACTCAAACTTGCCACCTTGGTAATAAAATATAATTATCATATGATTCCATGCATGTCATCCTTTATATTTGATTTCATAAGTTGGTTTCCTAATTTCATGTCATCCACATTATCACTTGGGCTAACTAAATAAAAATGGGCCGAATAGTCAATTGGGCCGAATGTTAGGTCCATGGGCTGAATGACTGGGCCACCTCATACACAGTGGGCCGAATGGGTGTGCTGGCTTCTAGTCCAGCGAACCTTTTGGGTTGCATTGCGGCTAGGTTCGGTGGAATCCCTAGACCCAGCATGGTCTAGGTTCGGCCACAGGTAGGTTCGTGGTCCTCCTAGGGTTCGGTGATGGTGCAGGTTCGCCCAAGGGTGGTTCGCCATGAGGGTTCGGCTAAGATGAATTCTTTCATGGAAAGGAAGGTTCGTGCATGCCAGGTTCGCAGCTCCCTCATGCTCATGGTTCCTAGGGTTCTGTAACATCACTGTACTTCAGGTTGTCCGTACATATGTACGACTGTACTGTTACAACCTGATATGATAATTATTATAAATGATTGGTATACATATTCATAACATATTATTATGTGCGTAAACCATGGGAAGTTTAGTTGTAACCCAACTAAACGAAACCATAGAGTTTATCGCAGTTGGATACACGGATTTTGGATTATGGTTTGGAATGGAAAAGAATTAGGAGTTGGTTATTGTTTGGTTACTAAACATAGTCAGGGACACATGGTCATGGTTTATCGAAATAGCGGTGGGACGGTGGCTGGGGCAGTTACGACTGACCCCTACAAATGTCCTATACATATGCATATTTCGGTTTATCATGGATGTGTCAATGACTTGGTTTAGTGGGTTTTTGGATTGGGAATTGAATTATTAAAAATAATTAAATAACGAAATTATAATTGGAGGTGATTACGCGATGGTGAGGTTATGAACATAATTAAATGTGAATATTATTTCAGAAATATTAACTTGATAATGTATTCGTGTGAGTGACGATTCACACGAATATAATTATTAGGTATTATAATTCTGAAACGATATTCCATAAATCGTAAATCGAGTCGAAATACGATGCGAGCGACGGATTCGAAAAGGTGACGATCTTTACGAATACGTACGTGAGTAACGCGTTTCGACGAGAAAATTGAAATAATATTTAACGATGTTAAATTAAAAAAAACGTTTATTAGGAATTACAACCTAAACGAAAACGAACGAATTATGTTATTTAAATAAATAATTTAACGAAAATAAAACGAAAACTGTTTTTATGAAACGATTTTATTTGAAATCATTTTTATTACACGAAACACGAACATTCGAACATATTATGTTTTAAATATATTTTTCGAACATGACCGAGCATTTTATAATTTTATCGCGATAAAAACGAGACCGGACACGTGGGGATGGAACGCGATATAAGAAAGAAGAGTAGCCTCTTCTTTCTCATTTCTCTTCATCTCACTCTCTCACTAAAACACCATTTTCGTCACCTACAACCCTCCCCACTTCTCTCTAGCTTTTCTTCTTCAATTCTTGACGGATTCAAGAGATTTTGGTGTCCACGCGTTCGTGTGATCGAGAGGAACAAGAAGATACGAAGAAACACTAAGCTTGGTCGACGATTTCAGGTAGATCTTGAGTTTTATTTTCGGTTTTCACTATAAACAATAGCCTAGTTATATCATTATGTGTTGAACAAGTTGTACACCTCCAAAAACCCTAAACCGCAAGAGTAGGAAGATGGTGGGACCAAGAATGAACCCACTACGTCTTGGAACTCAAAGATGATGCTGATGGGAATCTGGTTTGTGGGAAATAGGGTCGCGCGAACCTGTATGAGGATCGGCCGAACCTTTGGCAACTGAACATAAGGTAGCCGAACCCTCTAAGGGTTGGCCGAACCCTTCAACAGCCATCTCAGGGCCTTCACGAACCTAATCCAACACTCCCTTTGATCGGCGAACCTGGTTATGATGCATTGCCGAACCATAGGATGAACAAACCTGGGTTTTCTTCCCAACTTAGCCGAACCCAGGAACCCTACGAACCTATGGCCGAACCTCTCGATTCAGCGAACCTAGGGTTGCTGCTCCACACCCTTTTGCCGAACCTCAAGCCAACCGATTGGTCCCAGCCGAACCTTCCTATTTGGGACGAACTTTGGCACCTATGAGCGGCGAACCAGGACGAACCCTAGAGTGACCAACTGACAGCCGAACCTTTACACTGATCAGCAAACCATCAGTGAGGTCACGAACCTAGGAGCGTGACGAGGGCTGCTACGAACCTTATGAACTCATACGGGGGCCGAACCTAGGATTGCTCTTGAACTTGGCCGAACCCTACCATCTTTTGGGCCGAACCTAGGGACTTTAGTTCCCACTTAAGGGTAGCCGAACCTAATGGGAAATGGGGAAAGGTTCGCTGGTTTTAGGTTGGGTTAAAGGTTGTTAAAGCCTAAGCACATAAACTAAATAATGAGGGTGAACAAGGGATTATGGGAATTGAATAAACCCATGCATGCATGAATAATTCAAGTCTATATTTTTTTTTAAATTTAATGAACATAAGTTTGAATTATGGGATTTTATATAGTGTTATATTCTATGTAAATGAACCATGTATCATTGTCTTATATTGAAACTGAATTTTTATAACTTAGTTTATAAGGGTGGATCCAATTAATCACACATGCATGTATGCAAAAGTGTACATATAGTATAAGGTCAATACCTTTACAATGTTGTAGACTTTTGAGGTTTTAATTGTAAAACATCATATGTATATCAGGAAATTTAAAACTAATGAGTTTAAAACGCAATTGTATGATGATTATTGATAGACCATAGATATTACAAGTTAACTTAGGGTAAATAAACTAAGTTGATAAGATATCTAATGATTTAAAAGTAGACACTCATGGGTACTTAATTGAAACAAAATGCATATACTTATGAATATGAAGTACACGATAATTACAGATTTTTGAGTTGTTGATTTGCATACGCGAGTGCGCATTATACGAAAACACTTATTCTAAGGACTCAGGTGAGTTCTCATAACCTCCCTTTTAAACTGTTTTGTTTTAAACTCAGAGGTGAAACATGTATACCAATTTTTAATATAATTTTGATAACACATGGGTGATACCTGTTTATCAATACGATATTCATATTATGGGATTATCATTTTATATGGATTACTATTGATTATCATAACTCCGTGTGGCATTGCTGATGACCTCGGTCATCCGAAATGATCACATGTATTGTCACGTGGGTTACCACAATTCCGTGTATTGTTGTGTTGACTTCGGTCATCCGAGACGATTACATGTATTGTCACTTGGATTATCATAACTCCATGAGACCTTGTTGTTGACTTCGGTCATCCACAACGGTCACATGTATTGTCACGTGGTTCGATACCACTCCATGAATCATGTCTTTAACTTCGGTTAATCACAATGATTTCATGTATAGTCACTTATACTAATTGAGAATATTGATGATTGTGATTGGTTGAATGTTTATGTGATTGACTATCTATAATTATCTATGATTATTTGAGATATGTGATTATGTGTTTGAGAATGTGTGTTGGGATATGAGTTGGATTATCTCGCAGGTACTCATGTGGAATTTCTCAAGAAACTCTAAACTCTTATAATCATTTTATAAAACCTTTTTAAATATAAAAACTTATTATTACTCACCAACTACTTTGTAGTTGACACTCGATTTTTACATGTTTCAGGGAATGAAGACAAGTAGGTTGGAGCGGATGATCTCTCATATTTTGGACATCATCACATAGGATTCTTGGACTTAGCTAAAATAACTGAATTTCTGGCGTTTAGAGTTTAGTTAGATTAGCTAAATCTTTTGTGTAATTGATGTAACTAATTCATGATGAACATGATTTTCATGTAACTAATTTGGTTGATTAATTGATATGTGATGATTTAATTTAGATGCCCACGAGCTTTTGAACAATCTACACATCCCTCGTGGCATCCCGACGTTTCCGCCATTGGTCGGGGTGTTACATGTTCGGCCTTCGTGATGTTTGTAACCACCTGGTTCGTGAGCCTCTAGGTTAGGTGATAATCAAAGGTTCGTGACTTTGCAGGTTCGGTGTAGAGAAGGTTTGCAGTGGCTAGGTTCGGCAAGCTTGAGGGTTCGGCCACCTTCCAGCTAGGCCTAGGTTCGGCGAGCCCTTCTCCCTTGAGAACCTGCATCTGATCCCTCTCATCATCAAGTCCTGCTGTGTTGAAATGCTATTCGGATGGTCGTGTTATGCAAAGGTGGTCTCTCATGGTCATGGGTTTCATGGTGGGAAGATGGTTAACCGGTTAAGGTTAAGTAGAACAAAAGGGTTGCGAAAAACCCTAAATTTCGTGATGTTCAAGCCTCCATACCTCGTTTTTGGCTGGACAACCTCTCAGATCTGCTGTACTTTCTTGTAGGAGAGGTCGAGAGCTTCGTTTAGACACCAAGAACGTCCATTTTCATCAACAATCGAGCTAGATATGATGAATCGAAGATGAAAATTAGAGAGAGAGAGAGAAAGGTTCGGGAAAGAGGGGTTTAGAGAGAGAGTGTGGAAATGGAAAAATGAGGGTGAAAGCCTCATTTAAGGCTTTTTATACTCCGGGATGTTCGGGTTCGTTTTGGTTGTTCGTTTTTCGTCTCCATTGCGTTTCCGGAACGTAACGCGCGTTATTTACGTGTTTTCAATAAAAAAGAATTTATTTTTAATATTTTAAAGATGGTTATTCCTAGTAAATGTTTTATAATTATTTTTCTTATTTTATTATCGTTCGTATCGTTTTTCGTTTTCGTTTCGTCAGAACGCGTCACCTTCGCGCGTATTTGTTCCAATCGTCACCCGAACGAACACGACGATGGTTTTGCTTTCTGATTCTTGTTTTCAAATTTCCAGTCATCATTTCAGAACGTTAAACTCACAGATATGTTTGTGTGAATCGTCACCCACGCAAACACACTGTCAGTTCGTTATTCTGAAATAACACTGAACTTATGCTTTGAATTGTGTTTCCTCACTGACGGACTCAACTAACTTCCTGTTTTCACATTGCTATCGTACTGATTTATCGGACATTTGATTCATGTCATCTATGGATATCAGATCGCAACCGACATGTTCTTGTTGTTTGCTTGTAGACTGTTGTTTCTCTTGATTCGTTGTATCAATTGTACTTATGTTTTCACCTAAATACTTACAAGTATTGTTTATCGTGAGTTGTTGTACATACAGTATTTAAGTTTTTACATAAATACGTACAACTGTTTCTTGTATTTTGAATTCTGTTATCACAAACACTGTTCATACGTTGTATTCACACACATTAAATAGTAAAAGTATACATACCGTACGGACTTGCTGGACGATCAGGTACTGGATGTCACAGATGAAGTGATGAAGAATCATGGTTTCCTAAAGAATCAAGTGGATCAATACACCTACCTCAAGATGAGTGGGAGCAATTTTACTATACTTGTCCTTCATGTAGATGACATTCTTCTGGCAAGTAATATCTAAGATATGCTGCATGAGTCGAAGCACTTACTTTCGCATAATTTCGACATGAAGGATCTTGGAGAGGCCTCTTACGTTATTGGCATCGAAATTCACCAAGATAGGGTCAATGGACTTTTGGGTTTATCTCAGAAGGCTTACATTGAACGAGTCCTAATACGTTACAACATGCACAACTGCTCTCCCTCTGTAGCTCCAGTAGTTAAAGGAGATGTATTCGGTTCTTTTCAGTGTCCGAAGACTGAGGCTGAAAAGGCGCAACTGAGAATGATACCTTATGCATCAGTATTCGGGAGCCTTATGTATGCTCAAGTCTGTACTCGTCCTGATATCGCTTACATTGCAAGAATGCTTGGCCGTAATCAAACTAATCCTGGCCTTGATCACTGGAAAGCAACTAAGAAAGTGCTTCGATATCTTCAAGGGACAAAAGACTTAAAACAGACTTATAGAAGAAGTGATAATTTGGAAGTGGTTGGTTATTCTGATTCTGACTTTGCTAAATGCAAACATGACAAGAAATCCACTTCGAGCGTACATCTTTATGTTAGCAGGCGGACCGATCTCATGGAAGAGTCATAAACAGTAGCTTACAACAACCTCAACTATGATGGCTGAATATGTTGCAGTGTACAATGCAACCTGTCATGGAATGTTGTTGAGAAACCTTATCACTGGACTCAAAATCGTTAACTCTATCTCTAGACCATTGAAGTTTTATCGTGATAACTCAGTAGCCGTTAACTTCTCGAACGATAACAGTTCGACCGGTGCTGGTTTATATCATGATACAAAGTACTTGTTCGTTCGCGAGTGAATTGAGGAAAATAACCTTTGTATTAAGTACATAAGTACTAAAGTTATGATTGCGGATCCAATGACTAGAGGTCTCCTTCCTAAGATATTCGAAGAACGTGTTTCGAATATGGCCTTATGTAAAGACCTTATTGCAAAATATACTTACTTATGATTAATGAAATTTCCTCACTTATTTGGTTTGTTTGTCTCTAAATATATGTTTATGCATGCCTAATGACATATATACACTAATAACGCAAATCATTCGTTAAAGGGCTTACTTGTTAATTGATCCTAACTTAAGTTTTAAATTTGTATTGTAGTATGATTAATGGGGGTCTTAAATTGATAACTGATTTAATGACTGTATTTCTCTGCTATGAGTACAATTTAGAACTAAAATGAGTATTATCAATCTGCAGACTTATTTAATGCTCATAATAAATAATCACTTGGCCAAGTGAAAGAATGATAGACTAAATATATTTAATATGTGGCCCTTATGATTATTTATCTAATTGATCAATTAATAAATACCCATATAGATAGGTAATTATTTGATGGACATAATTACCCTTACTATTCTAATTAGGGTTTCCCCTTGTGTGTATATATAAATAAGAGATTAAGGCTCATAATAAGGTTACCAACATCATCATCACGTTTCTCCTAACCCTAAGAGAATTCGTGAACCTCAACCGAGCCTCTCACTAACCCATCTTAATCATACACCCTAAACGGGAACCCGATAGGCTCGTTATCTCAAGAAACATGTCTGGAATTATCAACACATTCACTGGATTCACAGGTTTCATCTAATCTCATATTTATTATTATGTTTTCGTATATATTCATGTTTATAATCAAATGAATCGATCAACAGTAATTTGTTTGAAACTAGATTTGAAGTGTGTTAATTTGTTTTTGTGTTTTTTACCTAATTTTTAAATTGTAATTAGTTATTGGGTCAAATGTTTAATAAAACATGTTTTTCTTTGAACTTTTATAAAATTTGTAACTAGGTTAAATATATTTAAAAAATTAGATTGTAAATTATATGTGTTTGTTGTAAAATAAATTAATATATACACACAAACACAAATTTTTTAAAAAATTTAGGTTCCCCTAAAAAAGTGGGCCATGTGCGGCCGCACATTCCGCACTTGTTTTAAGACCCTTCTGGAACTCGAATAATGATGATTAACCAAACACTATTAAAGAAAAAAATGAGCAAAATTCATGTCGGAATCTTGATAGCCGGAAATCTTCGTAGAATAATACTACAATGAAGAAGGTGTAAGAACAAGAAATGGGTTGCTGATTTTAATGTCTCCATTTTTTTCGGTGGGTTTCCATCCCATGTGAACTCATGATGAAGGCTTGAAGCTCCAAAACCCACAACACCGGCCGTTCGATCACGATTCATATAAGGGTTGCAGCCAAACGAAGACGTTTCATGAAATACTTGGTTATCATATCAGTAAAAAGTTCAAATAAGCCTGACCTCGAATTTGAGTTAGCTCTGAAGACTAAATGAATCTTTTGTTTATATAATTTTTACTTAATACAATAAATGCATATTTATATAAATAATAATACTATATTATGAATATAAGAAATCGCGTATATTAAGTTATTTGTGAAAAGTATAGCTATAAATATATATAAATTTGACGATAATAATAAACTAATTAAATTAAACATCAAACAATCTAGCTCTGGCTTGAAATTATGTTTACAAGCAAAGCTCACACTTCATAAATAAAGCTATAAATAATAGCTTGAACTCGAGTTCTCTTAAGTTAAAACAAGCCCAATTGAAGTATTAATGAAAGCGGGTTTGACTCAATTATTTTACACTGATAGTCAAGATCGAGATTATTAGGGAAAGGGTTGGCGGAGGAATATAGGCCTATAGGGTGTGTGTATTATGAAAAACATATTTATCTCACATCTTTTTCGTATTATTTAATTGCATCATATCCATATTTGACGAGCTTGAACATTTGACACCAACAGAAACAACACCATAGTAACACATAACTCTAATGATTTAATATCATTCAAGTTTCGAACCATTGGTGTTATCATTGAGTGAACAATATTAACCATCATTATAATTTTAGAAAGTAGGAAATCAAATGTGAAATATATACATATTCTAGAACCATTCATGCAATTAACTTCTGCATTTACTTGTGGTGAATTCAAATTTCGTTGTAAAAAATATATAATAAAAGTTGTCAAAAAAAAAAAAAAAAGAATTCTTCTATAACCAACTTATAAATCTTGATTAAGTTCACCATATTTGAAAATGAAAAATAAAAAGTGCATCGAAATATATCATACCAAAATTGTGAAAAACGTTTTAACCGCCAAAACTGAAAATAAACGTCTTTTTTTTTTTTTTTTTTTTTTTTTTGCTTTTTAAGAATATAATTATTTATTTAATTAATTAATAAGAACGTAACAATCGCTTCTTTTAATATAAAACTTCCAGAACTACAAAATTATGGTCATCAAAGTCATCTAACATAATCAAATGCTTAATTTGATATGTATAGATTGGTAAGCTAGCATGATCATAAATTAAAATATAATAAAATTATAATTTACACATGAAAAACGTGACAAAAATATTTTTGAATATACCGTTGTAGCCCAATCTTAATTCTTGCCATATATTTTAATCTAAACCTAGCGGACACGAACGTACTTATCGCATAGGTCAAACAATGTCGTTTCATTCTAAAAATACAAATTATTTCGCAAAAAGAAAAAAAAAGTATAAACAAAAACTAAAATGTATATGAATGCATCAACATAGCTTAACCATAATAATTGTTTGCAATATATAAATAGTCAGATAAATAATATTATATTGCAATTTATAATTTAGTTTTACAAAATAAATAAATAAACAAAAAGAGGATCTTCTCCAACCCTTTGATTATCACTAATACTTACCATCGATTCCCAACGCTTTTTTTAGGATATGTTTGGTATGAATATATGAAATGAAATAAGTAAGTAATGAAATGGACGGTAAAGTGAAATTAATCATTATCATTCCATTGTCATTTTTGGTATCCATTAGAGTGAAATAAATCAATACTTCATATAGACAAGGAAAAAAAATGAACGAATGAATATAATATAATTAACGGGTAGGTCTGTTCATGATTAATGACATTGAGTTGAGGGTCGAGTCATGGTTCAGATACATGCCATATCATGGTTCGAACAAGGGTTGGGTTCTGGTTCAGTTCATGGGTCAGGTCATGATTCAGGGCATAGTTCTAAACACGTGTGATGGCTCGAGTCATGGTTTTGGTCATGTGTCAGAGCATGATTCATGCCATGGTTGGGTCATTGTTCGGGTCATGGGCATTTAGAGTCATGGTTCGGGTGATGGTTCGAAGTCATGGTTGGGACTTGGGGTTCATGGATCGAGTCGTGGTTCAGGTCATGGGTCAGGAAATGGGTGGAATCTTTTCCTTCCTTCAAAGAATGAAAAGAAAAGAACCATTACGTAAGAATGAAATTCATTATAAGTGAAGGAATTAAATCTTTCTACTCTAATAAAGAAATATATTTAGGATACACGTGTCACATTCTCATTAAATCTGAAATTCGTTTTCCCGCCTCTCTTTCCTGATAAACTTTAACAATTTTTAATAATTAAGTATTAAAAAATATAAATCTTCTTATGCTATTAATATACTAATTTACTAAAAGTTAATATACTATAATAAGATTTAAATTATACATTATCTTAAAAATATAATTTCATAATTATTAAATATTATTTTTCTTATTATTTATTTTATAATTTTTAGATGTTAATATATTTTATTTCACTAATAGCTTCTTATCATAAGTGATAAATTTAGTATATAAATTTTTTATAAAATAGTTGTGTATTACATGTTATATTTATTTAACTCATGTAATACATGTGTTTCTAATGTTAGTTCCTTATATAATAGTTCATTCCATTCTTATGTAATTACTAAAATGTTTTTTTTTTTCATTTCAATGTAGTAAGTAATTCCAATATTCGCTTCATTCATGCATACCAAACACAACTTAGTCTCATAAATCATAACACACTAGATACATTTGTTTCCTTATTTGCAGCCGTTCCAAAAAAATAACAAGAAAACAAAAATCAGGGACCAATCAACATTACTTGCACGATTGTCTGTTGAAGCAGGTCGGTACGATCAAAATGTATGTTTTATGGATAAAAACAACCAAGAAAACCGGTTATGAAAAATTGAAACATAAATATAAAATACTAAAATGCCTCGGTGGTATAAAATTCTAAAAAGTTATTACATAGAAAAAAGTAGAAAAAGAAAATGAAAAACAACATTATACGATATGATGTGTTTACGAACTTCATCAAACATATTCCGTCGGTGACTAAGGTGGTGTTTGGTTTCTATAAAAATCTCTTCTTGGCCTCTTTTGTCTGCGTGACGTAGACCACAAACAGAGGTTGATGGCAACCGCTTGTTTGTTTTTTAAAAGACATTTCATCAAAAAATGTTTGTCCATCATCTTTTTGGTGCAGACGTGAATCAAACTCTTTTCTCCTCTTCCCGTCATCTTTTGAAGACCTCCTTCCTCCTGTGTTCATCACCAGCAGCACCCCCCCACACCAGCGTCGTTCCCTCCACCAGGTCATGAGTTTGCGCCACCTCTCCACCGCACAAGGGTTTTTGACGAGGATGAGTGGCAAAACGATGATGTGTGTGGGAGGGTCACTGGGGAGGAGCCAATGGGAGTCGTTGATTTGTATGACGTGATCCGTGGTGCAACTGACTGCGATGAAGATTATAAGGGGCGATCTCTCACCACATTTAAGTTTCTGGGAAGAATCATCTTTTAGTTGATTGAATTTGGTGGTTGAATCTTAATTTATGAGATGATAACATGAAATTAGGATTATGGGGGTGAATGTGGCTTTTTACCGGGCACCGTACTTGGTGGATAGTGACGTCGTCAGTGGCCGGATATAGATACCCAAACATAGATAAAAGTCATTACATAATGGTACCAATATTTATTAGTCGGTGTCAGTTACATTATTTTTTTTTTGAACAGCAAATGTTTCAATCGTGTGAACCCACTGTTTCCAGACCATGTCACCGATTTCTAGTTACCTGAACCTCCCATGAGCCACCATAACCACCCCAGGAGGAAACTCCACTAGAAAAACCCCCTGACCCACCTCAGACCCCTTTTTCGTTGCGGGGGGATTTGAACCCAATACCTCTTATTTGGAAGAATCTTGAGTTACCATTGAGGCAATGCCTCATTGGTAGTTACATTATTTGTGATAGCAACATGTTACCAGCACTCGATATAACTGATTGGTTTTTATTTTTTACTTTTTTTCTAAATTAACAAATGACTGTCGAAGAATTTAATTATACAGAATAAATTTTAAACATTGAAAACTCAAACAATCTGGCTTTTCCTGCATCTTAATATAAGATGTCAAAAACAAATACTAATGGCCATAAAAAAACATGAATTTGAGAACACCATCGTTCAGTATATTTAAATGAGAAGAAAAACATCTAAATATATATGGCACCAGTTAGCATCAATGTCGATTTCTTTGATTTCTTATCGGCTTTCTTTAGCACAACGATTCCCTTTCCTCTCACGATTCCAAATACTCTCTCTTGTGTAGCAGGCAGGGCTGGCATAACGTACAGGTCAGACACGACCCGATAAGAAACGACACGTTGAGATACGAAACACGAAATGGGCAGACACGAACCCGACACGATAACTTATCGTGTCTGTTTTTCCAAACATGAACATGCCCTATTTAAAACACGTAAACATGAAATGACCTGTTAAGAAACATGTTAGCAATTAACACTATAAATGACTTGTTTAAGAACATATTAAATACCTGTTAAAAAACCTTTTAAGGCACTAGAATTAGAAAAATAGAAATTTTAAAAGGTAATTAGTTATTATTCACTTATTTTATTATATTATGTTTTTAAATTTTAAGTTATAAACAGGTCTTGACAGATTTTAACGAGTCTTAACGAGTCTTAACAAGTCTTAACCAGTTTTAACGTGTTGATCTGTTTTAGACACAAAACATCTTAAGGCCAAAAACGAAACATGTTAAAGTCGCGTCTTGTCGTGTCGTGTTAAGATGTCCGTGTCTGAAATGGCTAGGCATACCCTTGGGTCCTTGTTGCAAATTCAGCAACACAACGGAGAAAAAGGTGAAGTTAACACCTAAATAGGAACTGAAGAGGACGGTTGAGTAGGAAAAAAGGAAATAAACAAAACGTTGAAAACCTACGTTATCTAGAAACAAGGGCAAAGGTTACCTTTTTTCGTCCATAGTGTTAATTTTTGAACAGAAAGGTTATTTTTTGTTTCAAGTATTGGTTTCGGCTCCTCGCTTCAAAAAATTAACATGTATTGTGGTTTCCAGTGGTGGATATAGGAATTTTTATAAGTGGGTTCACTATTTTAAGACACTTCAATCAAATAAAACCAGAAAAAAAATATCCGGGTCTGAGTAGTTTCGAATTTAGAAAAAGAAAATATACCTATAACCTTTCGACTTTGTTCCAACAACATCTTACCCAAATGCATCGTACTCCTACGTCTTCTCTAGCCTATGCTCCAATTCAATGACCCCAACCCCGTAATCATGACCTCTTCCACAAACCTCTTCACATGAACCTCCGGAGCCCCTATGTTATCCCCCTCCCTTACTGACTAAGTCCTAGGTGGTGTCAAGCACAAGTTCTCAAATAAATAGACGTGTGAATATTAGCTCAATAACTTGATTCTCTTATGCTAGCCTTACCTCAATTACCATATTCGCCTCAACAGCCAAACCTTCCCTTTCTGCAGCCCCTGGAACATGAAGCTTACTAGCTTATTATGTTTCTAATAAATTGGATGCTATAACTTGTAGCACTTGAATTATATATGTTTGAATTGGTTAAATATTAGTGTTCCTCTACGATTCTTATCAATCATTCAAATATTAAGCAAGAAAGCAACTATAGAAGAAATGTTAAAGCAAAAAAGCAGATTAGTATCAAAACACAATTAGCATTCAGAGCATTTAGAGAAATCAATTAAGCATTTAGAAACGTTAATACCACAAATACCACATAGGGTTAAAAATTTAAACCCTAGCTACCATATATTAAACAACTTGAAAAAAAAATAAATGAATAAAAAAACGCATACGGGACTCGAACCCGTAACCTTATAGACAAAACCCAGATTCCTTATGTTAAGAACAAGAGAGAAACTAATAAAAGAAGAAGAATGAACTCAAAACCAGTCTAGTCTGTTATTCAGTTATGAAATCAATATAATAGACTCTGACTATCATTTTACACTTAGCACCCTAAACTTTTATTAATGACAATTATAACCACAGACTTATTAGTACGACCCCAATACTACTTATTACATATCAATACTCTCCTATTCAACAACTTTTTGACCTCAAAAAGAAAAATTTGGAAAACAAATCTGTAAATCTTCCACATTCTCCCAAGTTGCTTCAGTGATTGGAACATTTTCCCATTCAACTAACACTTCAGCTGAAGCTCTATGTCCTCTACGCACCATTCTTCTATTCAACACATTTAATGGCTTGAACAAAAACCTGAACCCAACCGGTAATGGAACAGTCCAAGACACATCACCCCTGGCCAACTTAAGCAATGAAACATGAGACATGGGATGAATTTGAGCTTCACTCGGTAGATCCAACCGATACGCCACCGGTCCAATACGTTCCACTATCAAGAAAGGACCAAAAAATTTAGGCCCCAACTTATTATAACGATTAGTTTTCATAGTAGACTGACCATAAGGGTGTAACTTCACATACACAAAAGATCCCACTTTAAACTCCCTTTTACTTCTATGTTTATCCGCCGATTGCTTCATCTGATTTTGTGCCCTTGTTAATGAAAAGCGAAGCAATTTTATTGTCTCCTCTCTATCAGTCATCATATCATCTACTGTTGCATTCCTTGCATCTTTGGGAATATAAGGAACAAATAGAGGAGGTGGATACCCGTATAACGCTTGAAAAGGAGTCATGCCCAAAGAAGTATGAAAATTAGTATTGTACCAAAACTCGGCTAAAGATAACCACTTAAACAACTTCACTGGTTTATCCATAACCATACATCTTAGATACGATTCCAAACATTTGTTTACCACTTCTGTCTGGCCATCCGACTGTGGATGGTAAGTAGTCGACATAGCCAATTGAATTCCCTGCAGAGCCGTAAACTCCTTCCAAAACTGACTAATAAAAATCAGATCTCTATCAGACACAATAGATTCTGGCCAGCCGTGTAGTTTAAAGGTAAAACGAGGCATCGACGGATGGGGAAGGGATTATTTCCCCACCCGACGGATTCGCCGGGGCCCAGCTAACGCGTGAAACACTCCGCCTGGGGAGTACGATCGCAAGAACGAAACTCAAAGGAATTGAGCAAGGCTTTTCCGGCTTTACTGACTTAGCTGCCCGACCATTCCGACTCGTAAGTAACTTTATAACTTGGTCCATAAAAACTTGGGCTACTTGAGCTGAAATGACCATATTTCGTAAGCCTGTCAACTACCACAAAAATGGCATCTTTACCATAAGATTTAGGAAGTCCCCCAATGAAATCCATAGAAATATCTGAAAACACATGATTAGGAACCAGTAAAGGTTGTAATAACCCAGGTGAAGCAACTTTTTCATTCTTGGCTTTTTGACAAATAACAAAATTCCTAATGAAATTCCTTACATCCTTGTACATTCCCTTCCAATAAAAGAAAGTACGAACTCTCTGTAATGTTCATGAATTCCCGAATGACCACTAACAGCTTCTGAATGACAAAGAGAAATAATGTCATTTTGCAAAACACTATCATTACCAATGATAACTTTACCCTTCTTGAATAAAGCTTCCCCATTCCAAACATACTTAGTTGAAGGTCTTCCTTGTTGTAACTCTTCTAAAATTCCTTTCAACTTGCTATCATTCTTCCAAGACTCCTTAACTCTCAGCCATAAAGAATAATCAAAAGTATTAAAGGATAAACTCAATAATGCCCGAGCCTGCACTCTCGATAAAGCATCTGCAGCCATATTAGTACTACCTTGTTTATATATGATTTCAAAATCATAACCCAATAACTTGGATAACCACACCTGCTTCAAAGGAAAAGAAATCTTCTATTCAAGTAAGTGTTTTAAACTCTTCTAATATGTTCTTATGATAAAATGGCCAACAGAGAGGTAATGATGCCAATGTTTGACCGCCAAGATAATTGCCAATAATTCCCATTCATAAAACGATAAAGCTTGTTACCTAGCCGACAATGCTTTACTAATAAATGCAATTGGGTGACCATCTTGCATGAGAACTGCTCCAATGTCTTTCCCTGAGGCATCAATTTCCACTATAAACACTTTAGAAAAATTTGGCAAAGCTAAAACGGGTGGATTGGACAATGCTTCCTTTAAAGAATTGAAAGCATTAGTAGCCATATCAGACAATTTAAATTCTCCTTTCTTGAGTAAATATGTTAATGGCTTTGCCGAAGTACCATAAGATTTAATAAACCTTCTATAATATCCACTCAATCCCAAAAAACCCCTCAGTTGTTTGACATCAGTAGGAATTGACCAACCCATAATAGCCTCTATCTTCTTATGATCTGCAGAAACTCCCTGTTGTGAAATGATATGCCCAAGATACTCGATCTTGGTTCCTCCAAAAGTACATTTAGAGCGGCGAGCATATACCTGCTGAGTTCTTAAAATACTTAACACCACCTCCAAATGTTCCAAATGAACTTCAAAAGAATTGCTAAAAACCAGAATATCATTAAAGAAAACTAATACAAATTTCCTTAGAAAATCTTTATAATTTGAATTCATTAAAAAGTGGCTAGTGCATTAGTTAGCCCAAAAGGCATAACCACAAATTCAAACGAATTTGATACGAATGTCCTCATCTTTCATACGAATTTGATGATAACCGGAGCGCAAATCCAACTTAGAAAAGACTGCAGCTTGCCCCAATTCATCAAACAATTCTTCCACCAAAGGAATAGGGTAGCTGTTCTTCACCGTATAATCATTTAATTGTCTATAATCAATACAAAAACGCCAAGATCCATATTTTTTTTAACCAAGACTACTGGGGCAGCAAAAGGACTAGTACTATCCCGAACCACTCCAGTATCTAACAATTCCCTTGTCAACTTTTCGATAACATCTTTTTGGGCAGCCGAATACCTACAAGGTTTGAGGTTAATTACCTTATTAGTATCTTCAACACAATTCCATGGTCGTAATTACTCTTAGGAGGCAAAGTAGTAGGGGTACTAAACACATCCACAAATCTTTGCAATAACAGCTGCAATTTATCATCTTCAAATTTATCTAAAATTTTTGCCTCATGCTGAAATGCAGCATCTTGCAATTGTAAACTAAACAAACGTGCTTGGGTAATCTTGCTATCTTGACTCAACAAAGTATTCATTGATGGAGAAGAGCATAAATACAATTCATTATTGTCTATAGCCTTTAAAGTACACTGAACAACATCTATTTGAAAATGCATAGTGAGATCAACAAAATTCCAAACAATAGGACCCAAAGTCAATAACCATTGTACCCTTAATACCATATCATAGTTATCCAATGGAATGAGATAAACATCAGTGGTAAACCATCTATTTTACATAAACCACTGAAAATTTGGACAAATTCTAATACAACAAATCTCCAACCCATCAGCAACCCTTACTGTCATAGTTGGAATAGCCTCAGAGGAACATTTGAGTTTTCTAGCAAACTGCTTATTCAAAAAATTGTGAGTGGACCCCGAATCAATCAAAATACTCAAATTTTTATTTCCAATGTCACCAATAACTTTCATAGTGGAAAACAAATTCATACCAGTAAGAGCATGAATGGAAATGTGCGGTTCAGATTCGGATAATTCTTGACCCCCACTTAATTTATCCGTAACCCCTTGTTCCTCATCCTCCTCTACATCAATTACTTGTAAAACAAACAATTGCTTGTTAGGACACTTATGACCTGCAGTGAATTTTTCAGGACACCAAAAACATTCATCCCTAGCCCTTTTCCTTTCTATATCTTTACTAGAAATCTGTTTAGCATTAGCAAGTTTCTTCGATTGAACTGGAGCAGGTAACAAAGGTAATTGAGACACCGGAACTGGAACAGGTGGCTTTAACCCACTAGTAGTCTTATTAAAAACCGAATTAAACTTGCTTACATTTGAAGGAGTCGAAGATTTTATATTAGCATCATGAATCTTAGCCAAATAAAATGCTTCACGCAAAGATTATGGCTGAAACATCTTCACAGGACCCCCAATTTCAGGTTTCAAAGCTTTAAGAAAAATACTAACAGCATATGGTTCTGGAATAGACACCTTCAAGAAACACGAGTCAAATTTCCTACAAAACTCCTCCAATGGTCCAATTTGACTTAAAGAAGTCAAAATTCCCATAGCATCTTCAAATAATGTTGAAGAAAATCTCGCCGTAATTGCTTCCGAATACTCCTTCCACATTAGATCCGAAATGGCAACATTTCGAATTTTCACAAAAGCTTGATGCCATTTAACTGCATCTTCTTCCAAATGAATTGCTACATACCTCACTTTATAGGTTTCAGGAGTTTCATCTATGGTGAAAAAATGCTCACACCGATAGATCCAATCTTCAACCTCATCACTATTGAATTTTGGAAATTCAATCTTTCCAATTCTGTGAAAACGATCATTGCTTCGAAATGAACTGCTATGACCCGAACCATTACCACCACTACCTTCACCTTCGCCATTGGAGTTGAAATTAGCATTGCCATTCAATCGAGCCAAAATTGCTTCTAAATTTTCATTTACGTTTCAAAATTGTGTTCTGAATTCTGCATAAAAACGCCAACTTTAATCAGTGACATCGCATGTTCATCGACAATCTTTTCCAAATCCGTCTTGCTGCGTGTCGTCATGATTGATTCAAATAAACGAGCTTCCGAGGACCGAAAGCTCTTATACCAATGTTAAGAACAAGAGAGAAACTAATAAAAGAAGAAGAATGAGCTCGAAACCAGTCTAGTCTGTGATTCAGTTATGAAATCAATATAAGAGACTCTAACTATCATTTTACACTTAGCCCCCTAAACTTTCATTAAAGAAAATTATAACCACAGACTTATTAATACGACCACAATACTACTTATTACATATCACCTTACCATTAGACTGTTTGTCAAATGAGATTTAAAATTCACTCGTAAAATATTAGTGAGTTGACCCTATCTTTTAACTGGTGATTTCCGTACATTTTTCCCTTTTTTCAAAACGTTCAAGCTTTGTCACTGTCTCGAAAGAGGCATGTGTCCAATGCGTCTAACGAACTTTACAAAAGAAAAAAAGGGACCCGATATTTGGACACCCATGCACGACCAGTTAACACCACATGACCCTATACGAGTCGTATAACCCAATACGAGTCGTATTGGTTCCCTCGGATGTGTTACAAAATGTCTAACAGATAAAGCCAAGTGAACCGTATGAGGTGTACCATACGACTCGTAGGAGGCTATATGACCGGTATACAAACGTGTTACTTATTTATATTTCTTTGAAAAAGATATATATAATATCATCTAAGTGTTTTGTTTGAAAATTATTTTAACATAACCTTGTTTACTCGTTTAATTCTAAAATAATAACTATTTTAACCATTTGAAAAAATATAGATAATATTTTCTAGTGTGTAACCATTGTTGTTCGTGCAACCCTAAAGCAACAACTACATACTTTAAGCCACAGTTACCGTCTGGAGTAACATCTTGTATTCGTGAGATGTATGGGTGCAAACGTTAGAAATGAGAACCTTAAATAGGTTAAAATTGTACAGTTGTTGACCGTTTAGGTTTGGTGAGAAGTCAACAGTTGATTTCGAAAAATCGATGAAATCGTGCATTTTTGTTGTTGAAGAATCCGAGTTAGCACGCTGCAATTGGCTATCACGGGCATCCATTGAATGATACTGCTTGTTTTTCTTTGGCTTTGTGAAGAAACTATGTCGGGCAGGCTATTGTTTTTTTTTTGTTGCATCTTTAAGTTTGGCTGCCCACGAGTCTTAGTTTGCACAACAGGTTCTTTTTTATTGACGTAAGTGGGAAAACCGCGCTTAAAACTTTTGACATTATATTCTTCTTCACTGGATTTGGTTGAACCTTTATATGTTGTATCACCTGATCCATTTCGACATCAATATCAAGGCTTTCGTCCTCGTGAAGAAATGATGGGTTTAAATCAAACTTACGCCAAAACTCGTCTATCGCTTCCAATGGAATTTTAGCATTTGTGAGAAAAAGAATAAAAAAATAATTATGTTTATGAAAAAATTATATATATATATATATATATATATAATTAAATTTATCTAATTCATACTATTCGATAGTCGGCAATCACATGGCAATATAAATTGAATAAATATAAAAGTTACAAGGTATCAGAGTGTAAATATAATTTGAATAAACAATGGGTTTGAGAACTAGATGATCATATGTTTTCATTTTTGAAAACCCTAATCTCCCCCCTCCTCTCTCACTTGCCGCTGATATCCCCCCGCCTCGGCTCCCTTGCTTCGTCCGAAAACCACCAGGCGGCCACCACCATTGCCGCACCTCCATAGGTGGTTATCACCACTTGCCTAATGCGTTGTTTGTCAATAGAGATCGCGATTCATGATTTGGTCAACTAGCGAGACCGCTGTCAAATCCAAGGTGTCTGTTTGGTAATATATGATAAAGGTTGATTTCTGAACATCCTATGGTTGTGATTTTTGTTTATTCGTTTGTATCTAGATGCTTGATTTGGGAATTTGGTTTTGAAAAAAAAAGTTTTTTAACCTAACGCTTCCGCAAATGTAAATCTGATTTCTTGATTAATTGATTAATTAAAAGTTGAAAATGGTTACTTGGATTCCGAGGAATGGTTTCGGAGCCATTTTTACACGAGAATACACATAAATTTAATCGATCTTATGTTTTATTTGTCAAAACATTTTGTTTAACAAAAGATCGTGCCTTTGATTGTTTGATTGTGATTATGATGATTCGAGCCTAAGGATCTGATGTAATATATTAGATTTTTATTTTTGTTAATAGATATTGTTTCGGGTAAAAATTAATAAGTATAATTTTTATCAAAACCGAATTAGGAAAGTGGGGTATTGTGTTTTACAAGCAAATATCTCAAGTATATCAAATATGTTATCAGAATATTCCTGAGGATCGCTCGGGATATTTCAGTATACTCAATAGAAAAATAGCAAGACACACGAGATTTATACGAGAAAAAACCCTTAATCCTTAAGGATTGCCGGCATACCTTGGGAGGTGACAATGGTCACTCTGCCTAGTTTTATTAATAATCAAATGAATATAATACAACGAAAGAGCACAAGTTGATCGATGCTAAGTATGTAATTGAGCTTCTGTGTGTTTCAGTGTGTATCATGTGTCCTATATCGATCAATTGCCTTGGTTTATATACTATGAAAATACAAACAAATGGTCAACTACAGTCATAAGGTAGTTGCGAATATCTCGGCACTTTCCAAACGTGGGAGACTTGTTCAAAATAATGGCGTCAATCTCTCTTTGATGCCGCGTCCCAAATTAAATTAGTTGAAGCCCCTCTCCGTGATTTATACTGAGCTGTATAACAACCTGTAATATCCTGAAATCTTGCAAGCTAGATTAGGAATAAACAGAGATAATGGTTAGTCAGATATATATACCGAAATATCCCCGAATATCCCTAAATATCCCTGATCCTGAAATATCCCGGGTAGAAAATTTAGCGCACAACAATTGCCCCCAATTTTTACAGTTAGTGATTACAGCTGTAAAAATTCAAAATTTGAATTTTAAATTGGCCGGTTTTGAGATTTAATGGACGGCTAGGAAGAGGATAGCGGTTACTGTTTTGTGTCAGTTTTCTGTGCATATAATGATCACATATCTCCTCTTTCAAATCACAAAAATCTCTTTGATCATCTCTTCCGGTAAGTTCTCTGCTTGATATCCTCTATTTTTTCTTATTTTATTTTAGTAAAAATGTCGAACTCTCAGTCTTCATCTGACTCCGATGATTTCTTTGACCAGAATATTTTACCGTATACTGAGCAGAATGTATGTATATTTGATGATGATCACATCGATTCCATGCCACTGTCTCAAGCTTTTCCCGAAGAAACCATATTTCATCCTTTTGATCCCACCTTAAAGCCGATCACAACTCTTCCTCATGCGTTTTTTTTTCTGAATACCCATGTTCTTTAGGTTTATCTTTTCCTTTTCCTCCTTTGATTTTTGAGTTCTTTCGCATCACTCGTCTCTGTTATCCCCAATTGATGCCAATGGGTTGGCGTTTACTTGTCACTCTTCATAGATTAAACCAAAAATATGGTTTAAGGATTGGGGTTCGTGAGCTTTCTTATGTTTATCAACTTCATACCCGTGGCTATTCCTGTTTTATACTCCAAAGGAGAAGTGGTGCTCCTGTTCTAGTTCATGGGATTACTATGAACGAGGAAGAGTGGAGAAAAAAGTTTTTCTTTGTCAAAAGAAGTTATATTTCTAGGGGGAGGTCTCTTCCTATCAGTTGGTTATTGATGGGTAGGATTTCCATGTTTATTTGGTCCTAGCGCATTTAGATTTCTGATAGTTAATTTATTTCTCTTATTTATTCTCAGCGCCGAAGTTTGAGTCACTGATTGTAGAGAACGAGGATACAGAGCAGAAGATACAAGCCCTGCTGCAGATAGAAGAGAAGGAGCGAAAGTTTGGCATAACTTTGAAGGCCGATATCCCTGTTATATCCCCAGCCCAGAGTGCATCTTCCCAACATTCTCAAGCTCAAATGACATCAGGTATCATTTCTCAAGTTTGTTGGTATTTGGTAAATTCATGGTTCTTATTTTTATTTTCCGTTTTCTAGAATTTGCTTTCGATCTTGAAGATCTTAGTGGATTTTTAACCATTAAGAAAGTGAAAACCAGCCCTGTTACTCCTAAGGCGAGGATCATGCACACCCGCTCAACCAAGGCCTCCAATAAACGCAAGGGCCCTGATGTGATCAATGTGGATGATATCCCTGATTTTCCTGCAGCTGAACTTCTTCAGAAGGTTATTTCTAAGGTTTTCATTTCTTTTGTTTTAATTATATCCTGAAATATTCTTATTTTGCAGGCTATCCTTAGGATTGTTGGTGACAAGGAAGCCTTTAAGAAACAAATTAAGGATCTTGAGGACCAGAAGAAGATTGCTGTCACCAAAGCTAGCCATTATGAAAAAGAGGCCTAAAAGCTGAAGAAGTTGGTCAAGGATAACGACGCTA